>NDGM011035201.1:0-10208 GCA_002564305.1 Octomys mimax
AAAAAAAAATATGGCTGCACAAAAACTTACACATGGATGTTTTATAGCCACTTTATTCATAATTGCCAAAACTTGGAAGCAACAAAGTTGTCTTTCAGTAGGTGAATGGATAAGCCACGGTATATCCACAGAATGGAGTATTATTCAGTGCCAAAAAGAAATGAACAGGCAAACCATAAACAGAACATGAAGTGAATTTAAATGTATAGTAGTGAGTGCAAGAAGCCAACTTCAAAGGGATGAATATCATGTGGTCCCAACTATATGGCATTCTAGGAAAGGCAGAATTATGGAGACTGAAAAGTCACTGAGTGGTTGCTAGCAGTTAGGAGGGAGGGAAAGATGAATAAGCAAAGAACAAGGAATTTTTTGTTTTAAGTGTATTTGGTACAGGGTCTCACTACGCAGATTGGACTCAATGATCCTTCTGTTTTCAGCCTCCACAGGGTTGGGATTACAGGTGTGCGTCACCATTCCTGGTCTCCATGGCTGGCTCAGTGTGCTCAGGGGCGGGGCTGGTGCCACATGTGGTGTTGGGGATTGAACCCTGCGCCCTGTGCTTGCCTAAATAGGCACTGAGTCAGCTGAGCTATCTTGCCAGCCCACAGAATTTATAAGGCAATGAAACTGATCTATATAATACTATGAAGGTGGATATTTGTCATTATACATTTTTTTTATGTCCATAGAGTGTACAACACCCATAGCCACAAAGCAAACTAGAGGAGACTCGGGGGGTGGTGCTACAAAGATTCATCAAGGATAACAGGTGGCGGGGCAGCTGTGACTTATGCAGGTACCATGTAGCTGGGAACTCTGTACTTCTTGCTTGATTTTGCTATATCTTTATAGTTGCTTTAAAAATAAAATCTACTCGAAAATAGTCAAATACCTTGAAAAGACATTTCACCAAAGAAGATATGCAAAGAGCTAACAAACACACAGAAAAACATCTAGTGTCTTTAATCATTTGGAAAATTGAATTAATAGCAAAATGAATAACCACTTCATACCCAATAGAATGGTCATAATGGAAAAGACAAATATTGGACGAGATAGCTCAGCAGACTAAGTGCCTGCTTAGGCAAGCACAAGGACCACATTCAATCCCTGGCACCCCATGATATGCAGGCCCTGTCCGGGGATGCTGAGCCGGCCATCCAGACTGGGCGTGGTGGCGCATGCCTGTAATCCCAGCACTGAGGAGGCTGAAAACAGGAGGATCACTACAAGTCTGAGCTGTGTAGTGAGATCCTGTATCAAATACATAATAAAAAATAGACAAATATTAACAGATGTTGGCAAGGAAGTGAAATAACTGTAGCTCGCATACATTATTAGTGGAAAAGTAAAATGTTGCACTTGCTTTAGATGACTGACAAGTTCTTAAAATGTTAAATATAAATTTATCATAGGATCCAGCAAGTCTACTTCTAGAGACTTACTGAACAGAAATTAAAGTATATGCCCAAATTTCACAGTAGCGCTGTTCCTCCCAGTTATCAAATGAAAAAAGCCTAAATATTCATCAACTGGTGAACTGATGAACACAATTGCGGTATATTTGCAAAATGGAATACTATCCTGCAATCAAAAATAACACATTACTGCTGAATGCTACAATATGGATGAGCCTTCAAAGCAAGCTAACTGCAAGAGGCCAGACACAGAAGGGTACACGACACAAAATTCCTTCAAGGTGAAATGTCTAGAAAAGAAACCTACAAAGAGAAGTAGAACTGCTGTGGTCTGCTGGAAGGAAGAATGGGGATGGCCTGGAAAGGAGCCCAATGGATCTCTGAGGGGAGGTGGAATTGTTCTAAAAACTAGATGACATGGATGGTTGCATCACTGTGTAAATTTTCTAAGACCCATTCATTTGTAAACCTAAAACAGAGTTTTAGGGTATGCAAGTTATGCCTCAACAAAGCTACTAGAAAGTAACAGGTGCTTGTTAAGAACATCAGGAGACTATAAGGGTAGGGAGGGCATGCATTAGGGATACTACCTATTATTAGTTTAACATAATCCTATTACTAGGGAGTGGGTCTTCCAGGAATATCCCCTGCTCTTCCTAGGAATCTGCTATACTTATCTAGGATGTAGCCCCACACTTATGTCAAGCAGAGACAATTGAATCCACCAAGTCCAATCCAAGCATCATCTTACTAGCGAAATGAAACAGGATCACCTCCAGCTTAGCTAGAAAGAGGATATGGCCTGTCAGCTGGGACTAAAGCAGCCATCACCTTGCAAATGCCTTCCATTTATCTCAGTGTGGGTTAAAAGCCCTGAACAATATAGTCATCACTTACCACTTGACTGGCCTCTCCTTTCAACAAGGACTTGGTAAGGATAACAACTTAGTTTTGCAGTGCACTTACAAAGTGTGTTAACATATGCTAGCTGGCCTATTCTTAGAACAATTCCACTTGTAGAAGCAGCAGACACTGTTGGCTGACAAGCTCTGTGTCACCCCAGTTCTGGTCAATAAGATGTGAGCACGCATTGGCAGGAAGGGCTTGGGAAAGCGTTTGCTTTTCTGATAGGAAGAAGCAGGTATTCTACCCCTTCCTTTTCTCCTTCTCCACACCCAAAATAAGGGCAATGCCTGACAAGAACAGCAGTCACATTGGGACAACAAGAAAAAGCCAAGGGAGCCCCAGAGAGTCACAGACTTGCTGCTCCCCACCAGTGATAGAGATGAACAGTCTCTACAGCAGCTCCCTGGAAGCGTGGAATGAGGCTAAGGCATCCCTATTGGTCTAAACCATCACAGTTTGGTTTTTCAGTACACGGTTGCGACCTACACCTAACCGCAAGGCAGATTACTCATACTTCACAGATGTAAAACTAAAATCTCTGGACGCCTATGCAGTCCATCTAAGGTCAAACTAGCAGTAAGAAGAGCGAGGACTTGGGCCCAGGTTTGTGCACCTAACGCGGTAACAGCAAGAGCAGCAGCAGGAACAGCAGCAACAAAAGCACCCCACTGAGCTCGGAGTGGGTGTGAGACTCTGACCACATAGGCATTTGACCTTTCTAAAGATTAGAACATGCTAGTAATATAGAATAGTGATGTTTGTTTGGGGGAATTGGTACTTGCACATTTTAATCCTGTTCCTCATGTCTCCTTTATTTTATTTATATTCAGGTTTCTTATATAAATGAAAATGTGATATTTAATTTTCAGAGCCTGGTTTATTTTACTGAACATGTTCTTCAGTTCTACTCATTTTTTTTTCCCCAAAGGACATGATTTTATTCTTCTTTATGGCCAAATAATACTCCATGTTCTTAAATTCTTACAACCCTGCAGGCAAGGTTTTATAGTTCCTGTTCTATAGATGAGCATGTGGAGGCTAAGACAGGTCAAGTACGTTGCTCAAGGTCTTGCTGAGTGGCAGGGCCAGTGTCCTACATTGACCTTTTGTGTACTGTGAGAGATGAAATGCTCTTCTGTGTCTTTACAATATACTTGTAAGTGGATCTGGATGATCACTAGTGGGATTCCCCTTAGGTAAACAAACTCGCAATGCTTGCAGTTGCCACACTTTACACTGGAACAGAAAGAGCACCCCTGGTAATGGTGGTTTTTTTCACTGTTCATAAGCATTTTTGTACCTTCCACTTCCTCCAGAAAGTTCGCATGGATGACAGGATGTAGAAGACCTGAGGGAGTTTTCTTTTTTTCTTGTTCTTTTTATGTATTTATTATAGCGTCTACAGGGTCTCACTACACAGATCAGACTTGTAGTAATCCTCTTGTTTTCAGCCTCCCAAATACTGGGATTACAGGCATGTGCCACCACACCCAGTCTCAATGCACCCTGGGCAAGGCATGCTGGGGCTGGCATGGCATGCTGGGAATCAAACCCTGGTCCCTGTATCTACCTAAGCAGGTGCTTTAATTTGCTGAGCTTTCTGGCCAGCCCTTTGGGGGCGCTTTCTACTAGAGATAAGTCTGCTTCTTTTTAGAGAGATGGTTAAAAGTTAAAACCCTGTGGAGCTGGCTGTGTAGCTCAGTGGAAGAGTGCTTGCCTGGCATGCTCAAGAGCTTGGATTACACCCCCAGCAGTAATGGATAAATAAAATACAGCATTTTTCAGCAGCATCAAGCCTATGGACAGCTCTGTGTGACCCAGAACAAGCAAGAGGCAGAGGGTAAAGGCCAGTCTACCTGGTCAGGGCAGCCCAGGCTTCCGTGTGGGAGGGCTTCAGCATGCAGCAGCGGTGGCTGTCACTGCTAAGCCACTGCCAGGAAGGACACTCACTGGATGTGTTAGCTGTCCTGGGGGTCTATGCCTGTTGAGTTGGACCCAGAAGAAGATGGCAGAAAACTGTGCAGAGGGATTTGGAGGTGTTAATTGCAAACTGCTGTTTCTCCTCAAGAAGTCACCCCTGCCCCCCTTCTGAAATGGGAAGCCCCATCACTCATCTCCATCCAGCCCATATGAATTGTTCAACCTTTAAGAGCTTAATTTGTTTTTCTTTCTGGGTTCCCTGCCCAACCTCCCCATCCTGCCTGAATAATTGATCTACTTTAGCAAGAGGCATCCAGAATTGATGAAAGAGACTTGTCAAAAGATTACAGATTTCTGAGCCCAGGAAATGACAAGCCTCACGCTCAGCAAGGGCTCTGGGTGGTGGCACCTGCTGACGGGTAACCATACTTTGCAGGTTTCAGGGCGCAGGGCCTCTCCTGACTACCCCAGCCTGGAGGCAGGCTCCTCAGGCAGGCTGCAAGCATGTTTCTCATCTGGGGGATTAGGCAAAATGAGAGTCAGACTTGGAAGGCCATGCTGGTGCTGTGTTGAACAACATGTCCTCTGTCCCCTCAGATGCTGATGTTTCGGCCCAAGCTTGCCTTCATTTCTCCTGGATGGTGCTATTTCCCTATACTGGATTGGTTCAGCATTTTAACCTTCCAAGAAATAGATTTCAGCAAGTCTTATATCCATAAAAGCAACAAATCATCCAGTTACATTAACCTGTTATGTCCCTCAGAGGCATGTCTCCTTCGCCAGAGTCACCAATGGCAACTTGCATGAGCCACAAGATCTTACCAGGGCCTAGGGCAAAGCATTGCAAGAAGCTCAGTAGAAAGAAAAATCTGATTAGCCTCTTGGGAGCTCCACTTCCTCTGACTTCTCCTCATCTCCTCCACCCTTATCTGCCGACCTCCAGCCCTGTCAAGCTTGAAGCTTTTCCCATAGCCTACCTCCAGAGGTAGAATTAGACTCTTCAAACCTACTGAACAAATCACCAACTGTTCATGCCCCACAACAAGAGGCAGCATGGACCACAGGCAAGTCAGGGTGCCCCAGCATGGCTCTGCACAGCCTTCTGCAGAGGAGTGTTGGAACAAACCAGTGTTCTCCCATCAAAAGGCTCATAACTCATTTAACATTTGAGGGCATATACTGCTAAAATCCTTTCTCTGAGATTAGAAAAACAATAGTTGTTTCTTTTTTCTTTTTATTTCAGCGGGGTTCCAGATAATAAAAAGATTTATAATTAAGCCAGTAGATTTACTTTTGCTATGCCGCCCTAGATTATGAAAAAGTATAATTATATGCAATTAAAAAATGAACAGTATTTCTTACCCGAGTGAAGCTTTAAAAGTCATTATGAATCCATTAGCTCAGCAGACCTTACAAATGGCCTTCACTCCTCTGGACTTCATTTAAATTTACAACAGAGAGAAGTAACTTTTCTGTATTCCTCTGGGGTGTGTGTGTGTGTGTGTGTGTGTGTGCGCGCAATGTCCATGCACGTGCATTTGTAGTCTCCTCTGCTACACCAGAAAGTGACCAAATACTCATTTTAAATTCTAAGGTCATCTTCTGCATACTGAACTTGTCCTGTTCATCCCTTCCATGTGGCTCATCTTGGTTCACTTGGGGACCCTCGTGTCAAACTGAAAGAGGACCTCACAGTTTTCCTGACTCAGCTGTCCCGAGACCTCTGCTCCTGTAGGCGGTACTTGTCCTTCAGGGCCATCAGCATCATGCAAGGTGTGCTGCTCAGGATGGCCCGTCAGTGCTGTGCTCCTGTGTGAGCCTTTTCTGCAGTCCATCAGCTTGAATGACCCCAGGGCATTCATGCATGGCTGGGGTGCCCTGGGACTGGCTTTAGCTATTATTAGTAGGCTCACTTATTCAGGTAATTACCTAAATTGATGGAAGTGTGATCTGTTGAGTACCAGGGACAATGCATACAGAAGGCCAGAGATAGATAATTCAGACAATACTCATGATTCTATTTCCATTGAGCTTTCTTGTATGACAGGAAGTAGTAATTACTGAGATTTCCATCTGCATGAAAATAATGGGTTGTGTATGTATGTCCATTTTCTCTTGTCCCTTGATGTTGGAATCATCCTCAGTATCATTTTTGGCAATGATTTAGAGGTCAAAGAAGAAAAGCAAAGCAAAAGCATCTCCATCTTTCATTCATCTGTCCGAGGTTGCCACTAGTGACAGTAGCGCTTTCAGAAGTGGTTTCAATCTGGCCAATAATCAGAACCACCTGGGAAGGGGTTAAAAACATGCAAGCGAATCCTAACCCCAACTTACTGATTGCAAATTCTGAGAATGGAGCTAAGAATCTGCACTGAAAAATGCCACCTTAGGTAAAAGATCTCTTAAGGATCCAGCCTAGCTGAGCGCACAATGATGCCAGGACAAGGGGCATTAGTGGGTGAGTGGGAAAGGCCCCTCCACTGGGTCATTTTCCCACTCTCTCCTTTTCATCTTTTCTCAGACTTCAGATACAAGCCTCAACCATGAAGCCTCAGCTTCACAGGAAGACGGCACGATACTCCAACCCTTGCCATCTTGCCGGAGCAGGCTGGGGAGAGGTAGCTGCCCCTGAGGCATGTGACGCACCTAGGGAAGGACAGAGGGCTCCCGTATCAATCTCCATAACTACGGGCACAATTGCTCAATGGATATGAACCTTCCCTCTTGGTTATTTTCAGAAAACATTAGCTCTGTCATGCGCTTAACCCATGAGAATTCATCAACAAGTTCCCTAACAATCAAAATACTGCGACACTCCAAACTGAAAGACAAAGAGGCAATGAGTGTTCCAAGGGTGAAAGACCAAAGGACTAAAATTTAGAAGAAACAGACACATACCTGCTTGAGATTTCCTAGTGGCAGCCTTGTAGAAGGAACTGGGTTTTGATTTTAGCTTTTTTATGTGGGTTGAGTCTAGTGACATCTAAATATTCTTCCAGCTCAAATACTCTGGGACACAGCATATTCCAGTAGAGTCTTGCAACTGGTATCTTGAAGGCTTATACAAGCACATCACTAAAGAGCTATATGACTATGACCAAGTTATTCATTTCTGAGCCTTAGTTTTCTTTCTTTATTTTTTTTTTTAAATTATTTATTTATTTATTTTGTGGGGCCAGCTCAGCCCACCAGGGGGCGGGGCCGGCTGGCATGTGGTGCTGGGGGATTGAACTGTGCTCGCTGTGCTTTACTGAGTTTAGCTTGGTCTAAGTAGGTGCTTTAGACCACTGAGCCATCTCACCAGCCCAGTTTTCTTTCTTTAGTAAAATTGGAGCAACACCATTCTCAACCAGACAGTGACTAAACATTAAATGATAAATGCATCATAAACTCCCAACACTGTCCAATCCCTGAGAACATATTTATTTATTTATTTAGGCAGAACTGGGGATTGAACTCAGGCCTTTGTGCTTGCAAAGCAAGCACTTATTCTACTGAGCTATCTTCCCGGCACCCCCTGCATACATTTGACAAGGTGTTACATGATTATCATCAGCATCACGCCCTGCAGTGTTCCAAGGGCCCAGGCATGATGGTCACTGTATAATCGTGGCAAGGCAGCAAAGTGTCTTCAGTGGCTGTGCGGCAGAGGATCAGGGTATCACCTGACCCTAGACTCAGAGAACCAGAGCAGGCACATTCTGTGGAAGCCCCCACCCACCGGCTAGGCCCAGACACTCCTCATTCTCCCAGCTACAGTGGGTCACTCAAGCACCACGGAGTGCCAGACAGCACCAAAGGATGCCATATGGGAAAGAGACTTGTATTCTCCCTATGAGCAGTGCAGTGTGTGATGAATGAATTATTGAGGGTAACGCCATCTCAGGTCTCTACACACTGTTCTTCTCTCATGCTCACACTGTACAGTCTCTCCACAAACATACACTTCCTCGGAGGGCTCCGCCTTGCATCCCAGGGCTTATAGGGCTTCAGCCTGGTGGTCTTCATGCAACCTTATGGTCCCTTCTATCTGAGCATCTCTCTCTGAACATCTCAAAGCCAAGTCTGTAAACTTCTCTCACTACCCAAAGAACTACAAAGCTCTGGTCATTAATATGCAGGTAGTAAAATAAGGCAGGCACTCTGATTTGTCATATTAAGTCAGCTGTATTGCTATAGAAAGGAACATTGAAGGATCTGTTTTTCAAGATATTCCCTCAAATAGCACCTACTGCAGAGGAAATCTGTGGGAACAAGCCTCTGCTTCAGCACTCTCAGTGGCCCAGGTCTTGTGCTGCTGGGCCTTTCTCTTTGGGATCTTGGAAGTGGTCTCTGTGCTTCTGCTCTGGGGAGGCGTGAGGAAGAGTCAATGGAGTGCCTCACTCCTGGGCTGCCCACGGTTCTTCTCTGCCCTTTTCCATGCAACTGACACCATTATGACCAACATCACCAGAAGGAGGCTCACTTGGTAGATTTCACTGTGCATTTAGAAGAATCTAGAAGCATCTGACTTTGCCTTTAAGGAGCACGCAGGCCTACTTCCTCCATGCCACAGAGCATGGGTGAAAGGTGCGCCCAGGGCAGGATTAAGTCAGCAGACAAGAGATAAATGGACAGTGACACATTCATACTGAATACATTGCAGAGCATAAGTGCCTTCTGTAGTGGAGGGCAGGGGAAAGGGCAAGACTGCAGGGTCACTGGGACCAGAAAGACCGTCATGAGGTATCAAGGGCAGATGTGTCCTCCAAAGAAAGTATTAAAGGCCATCTACATAATTGAAAGGCCATCCGCACTCTCCAATGACCCTTGAGTTTCAGTGACCTTGTTTGGATGTGCGAAAGTGAAGCATGGGCCAAAGTCAAGTTTTGGGGGACATGCACTAACATGTGACTGGGGTTGGTAGACACTTCTTGGAGAAGATAACAAAAGCCTGCCAGGGAGCTTTGTCCAAGGTTGGCAGGAGGATGGTGAGAAGCGGAGGGAGCTCTTTGGTCACTTACCTGACAGTCACCATCAAGCCAGAGATCTGCCGTCTTGTCCTAGCCAGCCAGGCAGAGACAAGGCACTGCTGTAGCCTGCTCCCCAGACATGAGTGCAGGAACTCGTACGGGAGGCCCTGCCCTCTGCCTCTTCTTCTGACACCTGTGTACTGGGACAGAGCCACACCAGCCTCCCATGGCTCCTGGCTCAGTCTAGGCTGTTGTGGAGTAGGACAGAATTGAATTCCCTCCTTCATTCCTCCTGGGGCTGCTAATTCATAGTTGCATTAACTTTCATTTGGATAACAGCATGGGGGATTGTCAAGTGTTGGCTCTGACCAAATTTAATCTACAGGCTGTGCTCTGCCCTCTTTCCACTTGCCTTTTATTCATGATCCTAATGAAGAGATTTATCTCTTTGGTTTACCAGATTCCTATCTTGAATGAATCGCTCCAGTCCTGTGCAATTCTACCTCTCCTCTGTCCACTCCAGTCAAGAGTGGGGGCCCTTGTAACTTTCTCTGTTCTGAAACACATTAGATCACCCTGATGGATTCTAACTGCTCGAGTTCTCTCTTATGCTTCGCTTCTGGTTTACTTTGGCTACGATGAAACTGTTTTGACACGTTTGGAGGTTCTCAGCCAGTGTGCTTGGCCCTCCCACTCTAAATCTCTCTACTGTCCAGTGTGATTTTTGTAATAAGCAAACCATCATGATCCTCCTCTAGTGTCCCAGTAGCTACAGCTTCTCGGCTTTGGATCAGTGACATTCAGCCACAAGTGGCAGTTCTGCCAGCTCTGCGGATGGAGGGGGGGAAAGACCTTTGGAGAGATGGCAGAATGCCTTTACAGCTGCTTTCCTCACCCTCGTTCAAGCCAGCATATCCACTTCAGTTCAAAGAAGTCATTCACCTGCCCCTTGTCTCCTTTAGGTCTCTAGAAGAATGTGGCCTGGGGCCATTCAGTTACCATTTTCATCTGT
>NDGM011035210.1:0-12513 GCA_002564305.1 Octomys mimax
ATATATATATATATATATATATATATATATATATATTAGTTTGGATAATTTTTTAATTAATTTTAGTGAGAAAGAAGTAGCAATGAGATAGTTTCAAAACAGGTTTGTAGGATAGTTACAATAATTAATACATTGCATATTGTTGTTTTTGTAGTAGTTATTTAGAGTACAAGATGTAGACATGCTATCTTGTCTAAACACTATTAGTACACATTTTTCTTGGATAATTATACTGCTGATTTTTACTGGTCTATTGAAAAGAATAGTTAATGCTTAATTTTTTTGACTAATTTTGCATGCTTATATATGATAGTCTAAGCAACTAATTTATTTTTTAAATTTATTTATTTTTGTTGTTGGTTGTTTTCTTTTTTCTTTTTTTAGTAATTTTATTGAGGGAGAAATAGCAATGAGACAGTTTCAAAACAGATTAATAGGACAGTTACAAAAACCAACTAATTTAAAGACAACAATATGCAATATAACAACCATTGTTGAATTCCTATTATTTTGTTTAGTGAAATATCATATTGTTTTAAATTTTTTTTACTATTTTTATGCCCTTTAAAAATTAAAAAAGAAAAATAAAAAATTTGAAATTGGCACATATAGAATTAAGCATCTTAGGGATGGGCCCTAATTAAATTCAGCTGTGTTTCACATCCATTCTTCTACATATAGCCTGAAGGTAATTATACAATATTGTAAATAGTTTTGTACATGGGAGAAAGGTCAGGTGTGGACATTTCCTCTCAGGCAGCTTGTGAGCATCAAGAAATTTCAGATTACAAATTTTCAGATTGGGTAAGTTCAATTTATATTTGCTTCTAATCTTTTTCCATTTATATAAAAAAATTAGAATATTGCAGATCAACTTTGCATCCTTTTTACTTACCTGCTCAGATCTCCTTCCTCCAGAACCAACCCCTCTTCTTTGAGGATGTCTGGGTTATGATGAATATGTTTACCTCATGTCTAGGGAATGCATAGGTTGTGGATATTTTGGGGATATTTTCAAATTTATATAAATGTCATTTTGCATCATGGATATTCTGTAATGGCTTTTTCTACTCATATGTTTTTGAGGTGTATGTGCATGCTCTAATTCATTCTATTGATTATCTGTTATTCCGTTGCATCCCCTGATGCTGTTTCTTTATCTGTCCCCAATTATTAAACACATGGGCTATTTTCAGTGGACTGCTGAGGGTGACTAATATAATCATTCCCCTAAAGTTTCTTTTTCTTTTTCTTTTTTCTTTTTTTTGGGGGGGGAAGGGTCTATAGGGTGTTCAGGGTTTCACTGCCAGATCAGACTTGTAGTGATCCCCCTGTTTACAGCCTCCCAAATGCTGGGATTACAGGTGTGCACCACCACGCCCAGTCTCAATTCTGTCTCAGTGTGCCCCAGGGGCATGGCCGGCTAGGCAGGCCAGGGGATCGAACCTCAGCCCCTGCGCCTGCTTGCAGGTGATTTAATATGCTGAGCTATTTGGCCAGCCTTTCCCCTAAATTTTCAAGCAAGGACATTTAGATTTTGAAGTTAATGACCTAGTTAAGGTGCCACAGTTTTGATTGGCTGTGCAGCTAGAGAATGAAGCTGAATCTTCCATTTGGCCAGAGGTCTTTCTCCCTTTTTAACAGGTGTCTCCATTCTGGAGAGGAGACACCTAGAAAGAAATGTGGGAATAGGACTGGTGAGATAGCGCAGCAGAATAAACACCTGCTTAGGCAAGCACAGGGACCGAACTGCAGGGAGGGGAATGAGTGCTAGGGTCCAGGGTAAATGTCTTATGTAAAGGCAGCCACCCCCACCTGTTTGCAGGAAGAGAAAAGACTCATGCACCATGGGGAGTTTTCCTTGAGCCTTGGTCTGGCCCTGTGTGTCATTGTTAGGTGTCAACCACACCAGTACCAAGTCTCTTATCAAGTAGATGCTAACCACTCATTCTTGGCTTCTTCAGTGACAGACAAGATAGGAGTGACCTCCACCACTGAGAAGCCACATTTCACAGAAGCAGCTGGAAGCCACAGGAGGCAGGATCTTCTAGCTCAGAGGATCGGCGTCTTCCAAACCCCTGGGAGATGGGAGCGTTTCTGCTTTAAATGAATGTCTTTTTTTTCCCCCCTTTTTGGCTGGATGTAATGTCTCCATACAGCAAGCATTGAAGAGAGTTAAAATCAAAAGAGTCTGATCATTTCTTTCCTTCCTTTAAAATTCAAGGCTATGAATAACATTAATCAAATTTTACAAAGACAGTCTAGCTTCTGGGACAATAAAGACCTGCTTCCCTTTGGGGGGCATTGGCATAGCTTTCCACCTCTCGTTTCCCCATTGGTCAGAGCAGATTATATTACTCCAAGGTTGGATGTGCAGGCCTGTAATCTCAGCTGCAGGGAGGCTGGGGCAGGAGGAAGTTGAGTTCAAGGCTAACCTGCCTGACACAGTGAGACCCTGCCTCAAGAAAAGAGAAATCTCACAGTAGATGAATGATGTTGACATGCTAACCAGAAGAGCAGGTCCTGGGCTCCTTCTTTACAGGAACGCTTCCAAGACTCTCTAATTTGTTCTTTTTTTTTTCTTAAAGATTATTTTCAATGGTGGTATTATTTATTAGGTTTCTTTCACTCTGAGACTCCTTTTGCCCACAGGGGTGTATCTATTAGTACTAGCTAATTGATTGTGTATATTGAATTGAATTATTTAATTGTTTGAATATATATATAATTTAATTTTTAAAAATTATATTAGTACATATTTGCAATGCATGTACATAGCACATCTTAGTTCTTTTTGCTTCTTTTTCCTCTTCTGTTCCTCTCTTCTGGCCCACTGTCACCTGTACTGTTTGGTCCACTGTCCCCTGCACTGTCTGAGCTCCAGCACCATCAGTGCTGATCCCTCTTTGCTCCTCATGTATCCTAGCTTGCTGCCCTCCACACACCTGTTACATCGCCAGTGTGTGCCATTGTTCACCATGAGTGGGGCAACAATTTAATAACAGCCTGTGCAACAGTGCATGTCACTCAGTATCTGAGTGGAGTGGGGCTTTGTGCAGGCGTTTTGGGTAATTTTATTCTCCCTTCTGGTGGGGTGAAGGCTTCTTAGGGGCTTCATCTTCAAGGACAGTGTAGAGGAGGGTCAAGGCTACCTTAGGTCAAGGCTTCTACCTAACTGCTGCTGTGGATTCTCTGAGACAGACAAACAGACATCCATTTGTCCCGCAAAGCTGTTGTTTTTCTTCCAGTGCTTCCCCCAGCCAGCTGCCCCGGATGCTCCTGGTGACCCTGTGTACTACTTTTGCCCTTGCTCTTTTTAAAAGAAAATGAATACAAAATTTCCTCATCCTGTAGTCAATGACACAACATTTCATGAGGAAGAAAGTATATGAGAAAATGCTGATTACTAACAAAAGCAGAGAAAAGTATTTTGGATTGTGAAAGATAGGGTAGTGATGAGTGTATTTTATTCTTGAGCATCCTCAGCGCCTGGCTGCTTTAGTAATCCTTTAGACTTGGAAAGAAATTTTGGCCCCAACTGAGTTTCAAGGCCTGATAAGTTTTTTAACTTTCCTCATTAAATGAAAAGTGACAGTTATGTTTCTAAATTTAACTCTCCCTGTTGACTGCTTGGAATATTTGTTCAGGTAAGACCCCTGTGGGTTGTCAGCAGCTCTCCATGCAGGACCAAGCCTGCCTGGGCAAGGGGGCTCCCTTGGGCCCACAGGGTTATGGATCCTGGGTGTCACCTTTCATTCTGTGTGATGATGTATTCCCCACCTACCCAGTAGCTTTGTTCCACATTCCTGCTCTCAGTCCTTCCAGGGGCCATGGCTCTCTTCTAGGCCATGCCCCCAGTGACCTCACTTCCTCCCACTAGACTCCACCTCCTCAACATCCCACCACTTCCTAATGGTGCTACAGGTCAGTGACCAAGCCTGCATCCCATAGGCCTGGGAGAGTTGCCCACACCCAAGATCCAAACCACAGCACCACTGATGGAATCTTCCATGTTCTAGCACTTAGACATACCTGTGCAGCATCCACCTCCTTGGGGAGCTGGGTTATTTGTGTTTGAAGTACCTGAAGTTCAGGAAGGTGAAGGATTTCTTGGAAGTGACATCACCTGCTAAGAGTGGATGCCAAGTGCTGCTCCTCTGGATGCCACCACTGCACTTCCATGCTGGCCTTCCCTGGCTGTTCATGCCCAGTGTGTTGATGCTAGGGTAGCTTATCACGATAGAGAGTATGCCATGCTGCACTGCATAGCATCTGTACAGGTGGAGATGCTCCTGATGGCTCTCCACTGACCCTCCGTCTGAGTGTTCCAGGGACTTGAAGCCTCAGAGCGTTCTCTAGGCTCCAGCTGTACTCTACCCTGGTGGTTTTGTTGTGGTGGGGAAAGAATTCTGGGTAAAATTGTGGAAAGAATGTAAAAGGCATTTTACTGTGTCAGCTGCATTGATCTGGGATTCTGCAGACTAGATTTAGGGCATAACCTTTCCATTAATCAGTTAGAAGGGAACATTTGTCCTCATCTTAGAGCAAAGACAGAAGCCACATCACAGGTTATTATGAAGAGTGAATCAGATAATATTTGTGATTGTGCCTAGTATTTAGGAGTGCCAGGTGTACATGAAATGCTTAATCAGTTACAGCCTCCTTTAAATCGGTTTTTTTTTTTCTACAAAAGTATAGATAAATTAGATGATCTTTAAGGATCTTGCTTGCACTGAAAGGAAATGTTTTTATTTGTTAAGGGGAAACAAAAAATCTCTCTTCATATAGATGGAGAGATTGCATAGGTGGGAAAAGACAGAATTCAAAAGCAGACATCTTGTTTGAAAAACTCTTTGCATAGGGGCATGCAAGTGGGAAGCCCCTGGGGGAAGGGCTTTGGTGAGAGTGTGTGTGTGTGTGTGTGTGTGTGTGTGTGTGTGTATGCATGTGCCCACACTAATGTCTTGACATACCCAGACATCTTAGGCTATTTACTGAATGAATGCTGTAGTAGGTCAGGAGACCCAAGCATCCTTGGGGCCCTAGAAGTGAATGAGAGATAGTTGGGGGCAGCAGGACACAGCTCTGTGGATGAAGACCTTGCTCTTGGCAGCTCTGCTCAAAGATTCATTGATCCCACTCAAATGGACAAGGAATAACACAAGTTTGAGAGGAGTGGAGGCAGCACGGTGTTCTCTGTGTGGACAACAGAAGCCACTTGGGAAACAAAGCTGGGGCGGGGCTTTCTTGGTCTCCTGTGTGTGGGAATTTTGGACACCACGGTCCTGGAGACACACCTGACCAGGTCTCACTTCCAACCTCAGCAATGCAGGGAGAAATCTGTTTAAGTCTGTTTCCCAAACCAATTTAGTAGTAGAACCTTTTTCTAATAATGCCTTTTTTAATTTGCATTTTTGTTGGCACACGTTTGCAGTACATATTGAGTACTTCATTGTGGGGAGCTGGTACATCTATGTAACACATCTTAATTGTCTTTACTTCCCTCCCTCTTTTCCCTCCATGCCCTCCCTCCATCCCCCCTTTAACTTCTGGTCCAACTTCTTACTTGCAAAAGATCTGTCTCCCTATTTGCTATTATCTATCTTTTATTTTGCTCTTGTTTGTACTTTGGATTTCTCCTACGCAGGTCAACTCATAACAGCCACATCTCAGAAGTGGTGTATCTGTCTGTCAACAAATTGACAAAGGAGTTGTGGTATTTATGTACAGTGGAGTAGTACTCTGCTATAAAGACAAATCTGAGTCATTTGTAGGAAGGTGGATGCACCTTGAGACCATAAGTTTCAGCGAAATGAATCAGACACACGAGCCTAAATATCTCATCTTTTTTTTATTTTCTGGTGATTTTTTTTTTTTTAGCATGTTGAAAATCTGGGATTCTGAGCAACATACTTGGGGAAATGACTTCCAGGATGTGATTTGCTGGAAATTGGGTTTCTCATTGAAGACATGCGTAGACTTCCAACAGCTTTCAAATCCATGTTGGGATCCTCAGAATCTTCTCCCTCAGTGCAGGCAATTAAAGCTTTAGAAGTGCATGCTAAGAGCCTCCAGCCCAATCTGTGGCAGCCACACAGACTCTGGATTACTTAGGCTAATGCAGCACAGCATCATAGTAGTGCCCTCCTCAGTGATTTTCCTTTCTGTGGTATCAGTTACTTGTGATCAACTTCAGTCAAAACTGTCAAGTGGAAAATTCTAGGGCTAAGCAGTACATAAACTTTAGCATGATGAAATCTGAAGCTGTCTGTATCCATCTTGGCCTGTACATGAATCATCCTTTTGTCCAATGTATCCACAGTGTATATGCTACCTGCCTGTTAGCATTTGGCTATCTCAGTTATAAGATCACTGCATTGGCTTCAAAGTGCTTATACTGAAGTCACTCTTGTTTGACTTCATAAGGCTTCCAGAGCACAGGAATAGTGTTGTAGGCAATTCATGTAGTCCAAAGAGAAGCTGTAAAGTGCTGCCTTTCAATGAAAATGAAAAGTTCTTAACTTTTTTTTGTTGTGTGTGTGTGTTTTAGGGAAGGATCCACAGGGTGTTTGGGGTCTCACGACTAGGTCAGACTCATAGTGATCTGCCTGTTTACAGGCTCCCAAGAGCAGGGATTACAGGCATGTGCCACCATGTCTAGTCTCATTTGTCATCTCAGAGCACTCTGGGGACAGGGCCAGCACGGCAGGTCTGGGGATCGAACCCCCAGCTCCTGCGCCTGCTTGTAGGCACTTTAATCTGTTGAGCTATTTGGCCAGCCCAAAGCTCTTAACTTAAAGAAAGAAAATAATCATATGCTAAATTGCTATGTCAACAACACAAGAAGAGATATTAAGGAGGATAGGACTGGGACTACATTTACATAAATTTTGGTACAGTATATTGTATTCTTTTTTATTAGTTATTGTTGTTAATCTCTTGCTGCACCTAGTTTATAAATTAAGATATACCATAGTTATGTATGTATATGAAAAAACAGTATATATAAGGTTCAGGACTACATGGGGATTTGGATATCCACAGGGGGTCTTGGAAGGTTCCGCCTCAGATGAGGAGTTATTGTCCTCGCATTTTTCTTGTTCCTAATCTTAGTGCAAATAAAGAATTTTGAAAGTGAAATGTCATCGTTATTTTGCTGTATCTGCCCTAACAATCTGTGTAACACAGAGATCCTGCTGCAGGTAGACAGAGGGACCTTAGGAAACAGACAGGAGAGGATAGGTTAGCAGCAGGTGAGCCCTTCCCCCACCCAGGCCACTAGTTTTGTATCACAGGAAGCATAGTCTGCTTCATTGCTGTGAGATTTTTCCAGTCAACTAATTAAAAAATACTTTGGAAGGGAAGAGTCTTTTTAGAGACTGGCCAACTTTGGTGTTGCCTACTCCTTGGTTTTTAATTTCTTCTACCCTACCTCTGTCTGTGTTGTTCAAATCGCCCTTGCAAAATCATGCTCCATTTATACCCAAAGTGACTTTCTTGTGAAATTGTGAAAAACTAAAGAGACTTATTTTGTTACAGATTTGTGACTTTGGAAATCAAACTTTCAGGGCTGTATTTGTGGTCCCAAGGCCACTAGCTGGGGGAGGTGATAACTGTGCTCTTTTCCAAGAGCAGGCATTGGAGAGCCACATCATGCCAAGTTGTGTGTTCATTTGCCATGAGGACTTAGAAGACAGATTTTTATACTTGATGCACTCTCCAGACCTTTATTGAGCTATTTCTCATTAAAGTGCCTGAAATCAGCTTTGTCGTTTGCAACTCAGGATGGAAAAAGACTAAACAGGGTTGCAGTAGGGGCTTTATTTCATTGTTAAGGAGGCTGCATTATGACTTAAGCACCTCATTTATCTGGCATCCTGGATAAATCGTTTCTGCCTAAGTAGCTGCTGCTGATAGTGCAATTCCATGCACATCTAGGAACTCAACAAACGTTTGTTGACTGCGGTTAAATGAAGGAAATGAAACATCTCTTCAAATGCCACACCATTTAAGAAGAGTGCTAAGTCCTCGAATGATATCTTTCTAAAGTGACATCTGCACATCCTTCCCTCTGACTTGCAACATTTGGCTGCCCTGAGATACATTAAGCTGTGGTTTCATTGAGGACATGTGTTATTGTACCATCGTATCATCCAGATTAGAGCTTCTTTTCCCATTGTCACTGGCCAACTGTCCCTTCTGCTACTTCCTAGGTCTGCCTTTAAAATGCTCACAACCTCTGGCTCTCTAAAAATCCATCCTGGTAGTAGGTATGGAGAAGGCTGGTGAGGAGACTTGAAATTGGAGCCTTCCGTGTTCCTGCCACAGAAGTTAGTCAAGTTTTCTAAACATGGCATTTTCATTGGGTCATCCTCTGAGTGGGGGATTAATTTGAGAGAGTGCTTTATTGTCTCCATCTTAGCTATGCACACAGAGACATTAGTCATGTTATATGAAGATGAGGACCCCTCCTGTCTCTTGGGAGAGCCAGGCTTCCTGCCTGTACCCCATGTATGATATGGCCCCGGGAATAATTCAGGACATCAGGTGAGGCCAGTGGCTGAACGTCGCACTCTGTAACCAGTGTCCTCCACTGGGGTCCTGACTGTGCAGAGTGGGGAGGGTCTGGCAGAGTCTGAAGAGATTTTATTTTGCTCCACACTTTGTCTTGGGCAGACCTGGGATGGACACTGAGGCAGCGTGATGCAAGCACTGCCTTGGGAGTGCTTGGGAAGGAGCTGGTTCCGCTTCCCAGTGACCTGCCTCACTTGGGTGTTTGGATGTGAATTGCCCATTTTCAGTTTCCTATGCTCCCACTGCCCCATCCGTCCTCCCCGTGCCATATTCTTGTGACTCAGAGTGGCAGGGGATGGTTATGTCTGAAGAAGTCCCAGCTGTACTTGGACCTGCTGGAGCTGTCTGTGAATGTCACAAGTCCCAGGTGACTGTGTGCGCAATCGGCTTGGGCAAGTGCGGGGCTACTGACTGCTCAGTAAGTATTAGCTCTCTCTCTTCCTTTGTTAAATGTGATGTAGGAAGTAAAAGTCAGTCAGGCTCCATGCAAGAGCGTGAGAGGGAGGAGAGAGCCTTGGGGGCAGGAGTTTCCTGAACACTCTCTTCTGTGTCCAGGCCAGCTCTCTGGATGCTCCGGCTCACTCTGGGCTGACCAGCAGCCACCTGGGGAGGCCACTTGCCGCTGAGCCCTGTGTGTCCTCCACAGCCTCAGAGCCGTAGCTGAAGCAGCCGCTGCCTGTGTTGCAGTCGCTCAGGCAGCAGGAGGATAAACACTGCCTGGTGCTGCTTTCCATGTCCAGTTACATAACCGCTCTGGAGTCATGCTTTCCAGATGTGCTGTAATGACACACGCCCCCCTCCTTGCACTACCTGTTTCTTCAGTCACTTTCGGCTTTTCCTGGGAAAGGTCAGAGATGAGCTCTTCGAACCTCCAGGATGCTTTTGATCTGGGAAAATGCCTCTTTCAGGCTCATTTTAAGTTGTGTTTATTTGCTTTCCTGGAGGCTCTCTGAAAGTTTCATTTTTCTTTCTCTCTATGGAACCAATCTTTCCTCTCTCCTTCTCTTTCTCCATCCCTACTTTCAATGGAGAAGCACAATTTTGGGCCTTTGGGGCCTCCGTCTTGGTTGCTCATTTGTGTGCAGGCTTGAGTTCAGATGTGTGGGGAGAGTGAACAGAAAGCTGAACCACTCAGGCAAGGGCCAGGGCCTGCCCCAGAGCCCTAGGCTTGCAGAGCGCAGTTGCACTTGATCGTAGGGTCTGACTTGGTTCTCACTATGCTTTGGGTCCTTATAGGGCCACACACAGGGAATCAGACCCTGTCTGTAGCAGGCATCTTCAGCTGGCTCACATTCCCTAGAGCCCCAGGGCATTGGCCTAGAGGGGAGGACTCTGAGAAATAGGATGGACAGTTCCTCCTTGAGAGCCACTGGCAGAGTGAGGAGCTCAGGCTGCACACAGCAAGAAGACCTGGGTGTGCACATTGGGTGTGGCTAGGCCCTCAGGGGAATGCGTGCACAGTGTCAGGTGAAGAAAAGCACAAGTGACTCCACAGGAAGAGATTGCCTTGGGTCTCACCTGGGCCTCTCTCACGTGGGCAGAAGCAGATGCCAGGAAATCAGTTCCTCCTGTTGGACATCAGCATGGTAGCTCTCCCCTTACTCTTCTGGTCAGCAAAGAACTCATTTGGTAGCACTGGCTTCCTTTGCTCATTAAAATCCTTCTATTGTAAATGCTACACAAAAGAAGTCCAGTCACCTCTGAGGTCATCAGTGGCCTCCCAGGGACCAAGGCTGTCTGTGTTCTACCTGTGCTGCAAGACTATCTTCCTGTGTGTTTCCTCACCCATCTGTCGTGAGCCATTCCTGCCCTCTTTGTCATTCACATTTCCAACCTTGGAGTATTCAGTGGAAGCAAGTGTCTCCTCCGAGAGCAGGAGCTCTAGAAAACCACTACCATGAGCCATGCAGGATCTACTCATTAATGGGCTGCTGTTTTTAAGTGGTGGCGGGCATCCCTCTGCAAGTCTAGCCTTAGAAGAGATCTTTAGGAATGCGAAGCTTGAGGCTCCATCTTCTGCTAAAGGAAGGGCTTCACATCCTTGTGTGTGAGCAAGGGCTGCTGAGTGTGCCAGGTGCCACCAGCAGGGCCACCTGAGGTGTGGGCAGGGGTGGAGGAGGCTGTGTGTGCAGCAGGTGCAAGAATCTGTCCACATAGTGTAATTAGGCTACTCGGAACAGCCTAGATGTGCATAACTTTTTTATTTTTATTTATTTATTTATTTTTGTGCTGGGGATCAAACTCAGGACCTTGCACTTGCCAGGCAGCCACTTAAGCCACAGAGCTATCTTCCCGGCCACTTTTGTTTTATTTTTTTTAATTTTCTAAATCAGAAGAGTCACTTTTAGAATTTGCAGTTGTCCCAGAAAATCCTTATGCGACTGAATGATGTAGCGTAACAATTAAAATCCTTCTCCATTTATGCCTTATCTCTTCTGGCTGTGTAGCCCTGAAAGAAAGCATACTGAGAGGGGACGAAGTCCAATTCATGGTGACCTCTTCTATTCCTTCACAGGCACACAAGTCGGTCATGCCAATATCATCAAGATGCATTTTACACTTTCATTTTGTTACTTGCTAAATGCCTGGCCCTGATTTTTTTTTTCACTTTGTTGTTTTCTGTTTTGTTTCGTGGCTGACAAGTGTGATAGAAAAGGCCTTGGAGTTGTGAGTTTTATTTTCACCCTTGAAGGCAACTAAGGAGTTGCTGAGAGCGTTAGTGGTTGCTCAGAGCTCCACTGGCCACTGCACTGTCACCCAGTCTGGCCACTTAGTTTTCCTGGCATCGAAGCTTGTGTACACAGGTCATTCTCATGTCATGTCCCCGTATTTTTGCACAACCACACTGTCTGGGCCAGCAGGTTGAGAGCACATAGAAATGTTCCTCTAGTACTTTCATCTATTCCTCTCTTTCTCTGGACCTTTTTTTTCCCCCTCATCTTTCTTTTTGCAAAGAGAGACAGAGTGAGTCAGTATTATGGCTGATGCTGACTGTCCACTAAGAGCTAGGATTGAATCCAGCACCCCAAAGAAGAGCAGAAGATGGGTGGCTGGCTTGGCTCCTCTTCCTCTGGGCTCCACTCTTGGGTGACACTGAATAGGACCAAGGAGTCTCATGAATCTGGGGCCCAGCTCTGAACTGGGTGGAGGTGGGCCAGTGGCCCCTTTGACTCAACGGTCTGAAGGTGTCTCTTCTAGGTCTGTCTTTTCTATCTTTTTAGTGGGCTTAGAAAGTTGGATTTTGAGATTTCATGACAGTCCAGGTGGTTCCAGTGCTCCAGGTCTGGGTTGACACATACTGTTTTTGGAGAAGTCCTGTGGATTGCAGTGAGGAGCTTGAGCCTTTGTTGTTGCCTTGTGAAGCTAGGATCCGGGAAGAGTCATGCTGATGAGTTTAGTCCCCCTGGGGCTTTAGAAACTTGTCCTGCCAGCCCATTCCACCGACCAGGAAGTGATGGGTCTCCAACCAAGGACAGAGGGGCAGTGCTGAACTGTGGGATTTTAGGTGTGGGGTGTAGGAGGTGACCCTCATGCTGTGTACGTTCCCAGATATAACTCACAGGCAGAAGATGAGTGCACCTACAGAACTTGGAAATGAAAGCTGTTGTCCTTGGAAAGTCTGTGTCCTGAGGTTTGCCTGGGTCTCGCTGTCATGTCCCAATGCTCCATAAGTGCCTTCTTTGCCAGCTACTCCTTTGTGTAGAAGGTTGGATCAGAGGGGCTATGCTAGGCCTGACCCTAATCTAACCTAAGCTTAACCTAAGCCTCCTCCCTGGTGTCCTGGATGCTTGAGTGCTCTCACTCAGGGAGGAGGTGTCCTTTGACTGCAGGAGGAAAGGAGCAGCCATGGAAAGTTCTCGAAGACTGACTTGCCTGCTTACTGTTGTCTTCAGTGCCTTCTGGGAGGAGTCTGCAAAATCGTGTCATAGACACCTTAGC
>NDGM011035247.1:0-18486 GCA_002564305.1 Octomys mimax
GTCATGGTGTATAATCTTGATGATTTGCTGTATTCTATTTGCTAGTATTTTATTGAGGATTTTTGCATCCACATAATTTGTGTGTCACTAAGAACACACATTCCAGAGTATTATGTTTGGAATTGACCGGCGACAACAGGAAGATGACTAAGCAAAGATACAGATTAATTTTGAAAATGCATCTAATACATTCATCCATAGGTCAATCCCTTGTAAATATATTGAATTAATCAACTTTGCAATTGCTTTATATCTCATCATTGTTTTCTTTATTTTGAATATTTATTATTTCTACTTTAACATTTAATTATTCTGTAAGAAAGTATCAACATACTGGATATTAACTTTATTGTGAACAAAAAATTTTAAAAGGCCATAAACACTTTAGGTTCACTAATTTTTCTTTAGTCACTTTAAAAAATCTCATATTTATTATATGTGTGTAATAAAACATACACTTAGAATGATGGGTCATATTTTGAACAGCAATATTAAAAGTAACAGACAACATTCATTTAAGAGAAAAACATTAATTATTGATTACTGTTAACCGTGTTTTTGTGTTTGTGTTTTGTTGTAGTCAATCTCTTGGATTCCAAAACGATTCAAGGGGAGCTGGGCTGGATCTCTTACCCATCACACGGGGTGAGTTCAACAAGCTCTGGAAGGAAAACATGCTTCTGTACTTTGCCTCTCTTAGACAAAGGAATTGGTGGAAGGAATTTGGGGTGTGTTCTCTTAAAGTCCTGTATATCATGAAAAATTATATATGTATATTCAGAATATGGACTCATATAGCCTAATAGTTATGTCCCATGGAACTATCGAGAAAATATAACTGCTTTTCTCCTGAATCTGTCGGTGAAGCAGCAGCACTCTTTAGGCACAAAAACATGAATGGACTGAACAATTATCTTACTTATCATTAGCATTATATTGGTGATGTAAATGTGAACACAGTGTTTTCTGTGATATCTCTAGAACAGATGAAGTTTTAAGACATTTTAAATTTTAACTTGTGTAGAAAGTATGTCACATTTAGTCAAGAATCTCTTAAATCATAGAGTAAAATTAGCCATGCTGACTATTCCAAATAGGGTGGTGTTTGTCATCTATAGTGACAACCCATGTACCTTAGTTTATTCATTTAAACCATCTCTAATTCATCTAGATTATTTGTAAACTTCACATTTGCTTAGAAAACAAGAAATGTGTTCATTTATGTTTTAATCACTTTAGATGAATTCTGTATTTTATCAAGAAAAGTAGATTATTGAGTTGTGCATCATTATTATTAAAGTACGTGTCATTTTAGCATTGCAGCTGCTTATCATGAGCCTTTTATGTAAGAAATATTTCATTTCCCCCTTTTTAGAACAGAAGTCATCTTTAGGGAAAATCCTTACTTTCACAAAGCTATGACAAATGCTTACATATACATATTCACCCAAGGGTAACTTGCAAGAAAAGCAAGCTGCTATTTTGAAATGTTTTTCATAGGAACAAGTTTCTATGGTCATGTTCCTTCCCCAGTAGACCTTTTTGAGAAAGAGATTATCACTACTTACACGCAGTGCTGTGTGCTCAGTTTCTAGGCCTCCATGCCTGAGCACACCAATTTTTACAGTACCGCAGCAGCCTTGTCCCCAGCGGATGGTTTCCATCAGGGTTACCTCATCTATCTGTCATCTTTGTATCTGCTTCTCTTCCTGACACACCTTGACATTGACAAAATGCCAAAGCCTGCCATCAGGCCTCCAGGAGTTGCTTTGGAGGGATAGGATGAAATAAGCCAGGATTCGGTTTTCCCGTAGTGAAGAGAAATGGGATGACGGGGACTGAAGCACAGCCCAGATTGTCATGAAGACTGAATCAAAACTCAGCACTGAGCTGCAACACTTGTTTAAAACTAATCAGTAGTTTCTTAATTTTGATTTAATAAATTTGAGGTTTTCCTTATGCTATCTGATAAAACACCATGGAATACTTTTGTCTAATGCTATAGGAAAAACACCGATCATAGTGACATTCCACTAGTGGAATCACATATGTATATTTTAAGAACTAGAAATCAACTTGTATATCAAATCAACATTCTATTCTGTGATTTCCTCTAAAGAATGAATAAAGACAACAGATAACTATATGTGGCGAACTGAAGAAAATGAAATCCCTTGTCATTCTTGTAGTTTAACACTTTCCCATTTCTAATCTCAGATCTATGATAAAAAAGTGGTGGCGCTTCTACATCCAGAGATGTTCTGAGTGTGGAGTGTGTACTTCTGGGGCCAGGGCACATGCAGTCTGCAGTGTACCCACCAAGGGCATCAACACCAGGAGAGTGCCACAGTACAGATGTTCAGCCCCGCCCAGAGCTGCTGAAACAAAATCTGCACCTCAACATTATCCATCTCCAGGAACTCTTAGCACATTAAATTTGAGAAACACTCTTCAGTATAACTCACCTCTTGACATTTCCCATTTCTTGTCCAATTTCCCACCTCCTTTTGACCTAGGAAACTTAGCTGTCTATAGTCAGCAGTTTCCAGTTTCTTCTTTCCTTTCCTTCTGCTTTAGAGAGCTTCCCTTGGGCATTTGGCTTCTCTGCCGTGCTTCCCTGTGCTGATTTTGCATCTGTGGCCTCCCTGATACTCATGTATAACATGGGCTTTAAAAAGTTGGTTGAGCTCTCCAAGTCTATAATTAAAACTTTCATAGAACAAATTTATAATATCTCAAAATCACTTCCCCCCAAAAAAGGAGAAAAGAGAAAAACAAATATCTGAGTTACATTATATATATTGTGTATGTCCTTTCATTTCCCCTTTTGTTATGTTAATAATGTCCATGAGGAAATAATAATTCAAATTTAGGAAATAGTTGACTGATATTCATGTGCCTTTTGCTAAGCCAATCAAATTACTGGATCAGGGCCTGGGGAGATAGTTCAGTAAAATAAGCACTTGCCTGGCAAGCACAGGGTCCTGAGTTCAATCTCTGGTAATGCAAAAAAAAAATTATTGGATGATTACACTAAAGGTAAAATTTAACTTTGGAATTTAATACCTTTGCTTGTACAATACATTGTGCTTTTGATTCAGCTATATATTATTGCCTAATTATTTTATTCTGAATAGCAAAAGAACAGATTAATATTATGTTGGTTTTGTCTATAAAAGAACTCCATACTTTAAGCAAATATGATGTTTGCTGAAAGCTTTTTCACACCAAAGATAAAAGTAACATGTCATAGATGGAAAAAACTTTAGACTTCTTATTATTCTATGTAGTTAACTCTAATAAGAAGCTGTACATCTGATAATAGAAATATAAACTTCAGAGCAAAAATTGTAAAAATAATGTCAAAACACACTGAATCATTGAAAGTTCTGCTCAAGGGTTCTTACTGGTGTGAGAGGGAAAGATGATAGGTGATTTTTGCCTCTTGGGGATGGTTGGAAATGTCTGTAGACATTTTTACAGCTGGGGCAAAGGACAAAGGCATTACTAGCATCTCTTGGAAGAGACCATGTATACTGCCCAATGTATTGCAATAAACATGGCAGCTTTTCTAAGAAAGAGTGACCTGTTTCCAAATGACAGCCAAGGTCAAGAGATCCTTATTTAAGGGATTAGAAATAGCTCTCTGTCTGAAGCTGCTAAAGCAATGGATGCCTGAAAGCTCCTTCCTAACTTCCAATTGTGCTGTAGTAAGAAGCTCTAATTCTAAATCCATTATAAGTAAGTTAAAAAAAAAAAAACATAAGATGTTGTAACAATTGAACAACATAAAAGGAACATGTTTAGAAAAGTGGTGAAAAATGACACATTTCTTTATTTTTTATTTTAATGTATCTAATAGAGGATAAACAGGTTCTCACTACATAGATCAAACTCATAGTGAGCCTCCTGTTTTCAGCCTTCCAAGCACTGGGATCACAGGAATGCATCACCACACCCAGTCTCAGTTGCTGTCTCAGCAAGCCCCGGGGCTGGGGCTGGCACAGCAGGCCAGAGATTAAATCCCAGTCACTGTGCTCTGTTTAAGCAGGCACTTTAGTCTACTGAACTATTTGGCCAGTTCTTCTAAAAATGACTCATTTCTTTATATATTTTATTCTGTTTCTATTTTTCCCCAGTGATATATTAGTATCAACACTCTGCAATCAATCTGTGTCATTTTCTTATGAAAAGCTTCTCTTTCTCTTTATTTATGTATTCATCCATTCATTTTGTTTGTGTGTTTTGCTCTAGAGATCAAGCTAGACAAAAGTTTAAGTAGGCCAGGTCCTCAGACTTCTATCTCTAATTTTAAATGATACTGCAAATTGTAGAGAAAACTTGTTAGAAAAATATAACCACATATGAATATATGACATATGTTCATAAAAGACAATGAATGCCATATATATATATATATATATATATATATATCAATAAATATATTACATGGGCCAGCAATATAGTTTGGCAGCTTAAGGGCCTGTCTGGAAAATGCAAAGCCCCAAGTTTGATCCCCATTACCACAATAATAAACAATCAATCAATAAATAAATATACATTGAAGCAAATACACATTGCCTCTCAGGTATTGTTCTTCAGTGTGGACAATTTATCCAAAATTGTACTTTGTCTTACTATATTGCTGTTATATCTTTGATATATTTTTTGGCCTGTTTGCCTGATTTTCAAGCTGTTTATATAATAGTTCAATCTATAAGGTATTAGAATATAAATAAATGAATCTGATGGTGAAAAAGTTAATGGGAGGTGGAGGGAAAGGGTAAAACCTATTGAAAGGTGTTATGTACATGTACCAACTCCTTGTAGCATTTATAATCATTACGTACTGCAAATTTGTAGTAATAAAATTGAGAACAAAATAAAGCCAAGAAAGTAACAGGAAAGAAAAAGAAGATACATTGCATTAATCTAGAAAAGACTCCCCCTTGCTTTCCTTGCCTATGTGCCACCTTTCTTGCTACTTTCTGCAGCAGTTCTGGAAGACCTCTCCTGTGACAGCCTTCGTGCTATCCTGGCTGACTCAGTGTCCTGAACTGATTCAGCACGTTTACGTTTCACGGTCATTTTGACTTCAGGATGCTGGATCTAGTGACTGAGACAGACAACCACACTCTATCTTGATTTGGAGTCCCTGCTTTTCTATTGGGTAGCATGTAGCAGCAGCAGTTGCTAAATTTTGATCACACCTCATAGAGACTCTCCTGAAAGAGTTTCAGAACTGTTCCAGAACTGTTTCAGAAAGTGACAAGAATTATTGCATAAATGTGTTGGAAAGAGGGGCAATATTTTGAAGAAGATTAATGGCAACATGTCTGTTGTAGCAAGAAGCTATTTATTTATTTAATTATTTATTTGTTTGTTTATTTTGGTGGAACCAGGGATTGAACTCAGGCCCTTGCGCTTGCCAGGCAAGCACTTATTCTACTGAGCTGTCTCCCAGGCCCAAGAAGCTTTTTAAAAAATTAAATATTCAGTTTCTATTTTGAGCATATATTAGTGTGGAACTTTTTCAATTTGGAAAGACAGTTAATGAAGCTCTAAATAAAGCTTGTGAAACAAATACACAAATTTGGAAACTGAAACTATCTCTACGAGATCATCATTTTTCAATTCATTTTTCCATGAAAGTCCTCATTAGACAAAGCTATTTTCTGACACGGTTCACTTTTGTCAAATAGTCACAAGCAACAATGTTTCCTAGTTCTGTTCACAAACTATTATTGCTAGGAATTGTTGACTAAATTGTATCTAAAATTTTTGCAAATAACTATATACTTTTAATATATTTGAATTTAATGAAATAAAGCAATATAGAAGCTTATGCATATTTTTGGATTACAGCCTAGGAAAAATTATTTTGGTAACAGAATAATTTTTCTTTAAGTTGATTATTTGATGAAGTCAATCTGCCCAGTAGACTTCCTAGTCTATGTATCATTGTACAGAAAAGACACAAAAACAGCATAGGTTTACTTAGATTAGTATTTAGGTGGTAATGAAGAAGTACAAAAGTCATGAGCCACTATTCAATTAAAGAAACTCAGATACGAGGAGGATGGACAGGGTCCAGGTAGAAAAACACAGTGGGAAATGTCAGGAATACATAGGATGAAAGATATATAAATATCACCCATTGTGGGATTAAGTTTCACATATTTAATGGTGCCATTCAACTTGCAATGTACATGTTTGATGGTGCCTTAGCCTAGTAGTGCACTTGTGTGAAAGCATTCTTTGGGGGATTGAAACCTCATTATTTGACCTCAGATATACATTCCCTAGTTCCTTCCAGTTGGTGGCCCATGGATGATGGTTGGGCTTTCACACTTTAATATGCTCTAGAAAATGGGCCTCTGTAGCCCACGGGGGTGAATGTTGTTCATCACCAGAGTTGACCATAGTTCTAAGAGTCATTATGACAGAGATTGATTGAAGGAAGCATCAGTAAACCAATAGACTGCTCTCCTCGAGACCAGAAATGCAGATCAGGGTGAACACCAGAGACGCTAGGCAGGAATCTTTTGTCATCAAGCCTCTGCTTTATGTAAATACAGAGAACACATCTTAGTTGATTAAAGCGCTCTTCTTAATACTTATCATGCTTTCATATTAAAGACATTCTGAGAGAAGAATGTTTTACTCTGGTCGAATAGCCTGATTTCTAAGTGGAAGCTTTCACAACTCATAGTTATCTGTTTCAGTGTCATCTGTGATGCCCCAAGTTGTCTTTTCAGTACTGTAGTAGAGGGTCATAAACAATGGAGCAGAAAGTAGAATAAACATGTCTCTCATAGCTGGTACTATAGTTAGAAGTCCAATCCTGACCTTTATCGATGTATGATCTAATGCAGGACAATTCATCCCCATTACTATTTTTTCTCACATTTAAAGAAAAAATAATGACAATTCACAACACTTAAAGCAAATAAAACTTCTTCATATGAGATATTTCTGTGTATTTTTATTTGTGTGTATATGGCAATGAATATGAAAGAATTGTACAAATTTTATTACTCTGAGACAAAGAAGTTAGAAGTTTTCTTATTCTAAATTATCTTGCTAAAGTCATGTGTAGGTCTATTTAAATCTTTTTCTGTCTGAAATGTAGTTGGAACATCAACAGTGTCACCCAAGAGCAGCACCTCCTCCTCATTGAGCCCAAAATCATCTGACACCACACCACTTGAGTTCCACTGAATATGTGTAGACTAGAGTTTGCCTATAACTTTGCATAGAATCAGTCATGATATGGTAGGTATCTATTTTACTTAGTTTACATGATTACAACTCCCTAAATATTAATATCTGAGAACTCAGGCTACATTTTCTTTCTTCATGGAGACTCAGGTACCTCTTCACCAGCTACCCACCTGCCACCCCCATTCCCTGACTGTTCCTCACCCTCAGCCCAGAGTAGAGCGCACACCTGCTGGGCTCATCTTCCTCCTCAATTTTGTTTTCTTTACAACAGTTGTGCCATGCAACTGTATATTAATTCAACTATTTGACTGATACTTTTTTTAGACAGAAAGCTAAAAGCTTTATGAAGCAAATACTTACTTCATGAACTATTCTTCCATTAACATCTTACTTTTATTTATAAAATTCTCTGAATATGCGTAGAAAAGCATAGTTGTTTCTTTCTAAAACAACTAATAAAGTTAACATTAATTTTGCATTCATTTAAAAATCTGTTCATTTCAATTCTAGTATTTTGAGTAATGTTTGTTTATTCATTAACTCTCTTTTAAAGGTATAAAATTAAGTGAATAATAATATATACATACACGTTTATTGTATTTTTTTGAAGTGTATATTTTGTAGTGGCAGGAATACTTAATTTAATGTAGCTTGTAAATATCTTTAGTCTGTATATTGGAAGTTAATTGCAGGGCCCAGGATATACCTTGATGGTCTAAGCACATGCCTGCAACTTGCAAGGTTTTATCTCCAGTACCACACACCACACCAGCCCTGCACCCTGCAGGCCTCTGAGCCACTGAAACTGCGTGTGGTGGCACATGCTTGTAATCCCAGCACTGGGAAGGTTGAGACAGGAAGATCACTGGAAGTTCCAGCTGTGTAGCGAGACCCTGAAACAAACCAATCAATCAATCAATCAATCAATCAATCTTTAAAAAAAAACAAAATAAAACTATCATGTAATTTTTATATTAAAAATTGTATTGCTTTTTTTACCTGAGAATAAAAGTCCAGAATCCCACAAATAAATCATATGTGACAGAAATTAATAAAAATGCTTAAAATTAATGAATCATAAGAAAGAATGAAAATAATAAAAATCACTTTAAGCCTTTGCTTTTCTATTTTCCAGTGCAGTGTATCATATTTTTAGTATTAGCATTAGCTGTTTTTTTGTGAAATTCAGTGCTGAAAGTCTTACTCACTGAATAGCTTCTGCTTTTTTTTTTTTTTCCTCATAACTGGGGATTGAACTGAGGCCCTTGTGCTTGCCAGGGAAATGCTTATTCTACTAAGCCATCTCCCCAGCCTTGCTTCTGCTTTGTGTATGGAACTTTTAATAGAGAAAAGCATTTTTAACAACTTTGTGTCATTAATAAGCACCGGAGATTTTGCCTTTATGAGTGACAGCTGAAATTTTACCTCATAAATTGAATAATTGATCCAGGAGAATCAAATTTCTGACACATATAATATGTTTTTTTTTATCACTTCAAATTGTTGTGCCTAGAAAACTTAGATTCATCATTTTCACCTTTTATGCTGACTTTTGAGAGGAAGGGGTCCGACCTAGTGAGAAAAATATGACAAAAGTTTACAGTTTTTTTTAACTACTCCTTGAAAGAAATTGCACCATGCAAGAAGGGAAACAGGCAAATGGTAGACATCAAGTTAAATTTTATTCTCCCAACCTTTGATTTATAAAATTAAAATATGATATCATCCATGCTTTGCAAAATAGCAACTGTTTTTCATATATTGTGAAAACTATATGTTCCTATTTGAATTATCCTCTTCTGACCTATATTATTTCTATTTGATGGGATTGGATAACACTTTTTAAAAATATAACATGTAATATAGACTTTTTCACATTTAGATACAGCTTTGTGGGATTTAAAGGAAAGGAGACTTGAAACATAACTACATAAATTTTATGTAGTCACATTTCATTCAAGGGTTAGTGTTATGTGATCTTCACCTAATATACATTCACAGTAAAGTTTAATAAGCAGATAAAGTGTGTCAGAAAAATTTTCTTCAAACATTTAAATGTTTTTCAAATTCATTATGATCATTCCATATCTACTTTTAAAGCAGGTTTAAAAATACTCACATCAAGGACAGATTTCTTCCTGCTGGTGCTTTCCTGCTTTGAGAGCACTTTTTCTTTAGCAGTAGTAAGTTTCAACAGCATGTCTTATTACTTCAAGCAATTTCAAACAAGAGTACTTACCAGTCAAAGGGACAGTGATCAAATAAAGGTATCAAAATGTAGATGTCAAAAAATTTGAAAAATAATGGGTATATTTCATAATAAAACTTACTGAAGCAGAAGTAAAATAGTATATTAAAGCCTAACTTGTATTTTTGCTTAGAAATAGCCTGTTTCTTTAATGTTTTATAGACAGTATAATTATGCAAGCACTAGGTTTTTTTTCTAAGTATTCATTTATATGGGGGATAGTAAAACTGCATGTCTCCCAAAATGGAAAAGAGGTTAATGGTACCATTCCATTAAATATAATTGAATTTTGGTGAAATTTTTGGGAATATGCCCTTTTTTATGTATTTAGTACAGGATCTACAGGGTCTCCCTACACAGATCGGATTCATAGTGATCCTCCTGTTTTCAGCCTCCCAAGTGCTGGGATTAGAGGTGCGTGCCAGCAGGCCCAGCTTTAATCACTGTCTCAGTTCAGCCCAGGGGCAGGGTTGGCACAGCATGCCTGGGCTCGAAGCCCAGTCCCTGCGCCTGCCTAAGCAGGCACTTTAACCAGCTGATCTATTTGGTTGGCCCAAAAATTTTGAATTTATTGTTTTATTTTTTGAGAGGTCTTCACTAAGTCAGTATTTTGCTCAGGCAAGACTTGAATTCTTGCCTCAGATACCCAGATTGCTGGAAATTGACAAAGATAATAATTTATCCAAACTTTTTAAAAATTTAAAGTACATATTTTATTTTTCAGTTTCAAAAATCAATGGTTTTTATCTTCAATTTATTTTACTGTAATGGTTAATTTTATTTTTATTTTATTTTATTTATTTTTTTGTGGAACCGTGATTGAACTCAGGCCCTTGCACTTGCCAGAGAAGTGATTATTCCACTTAGACATCTCCCCGGCCCCTAATGGTTAATTTCTTTTGCAAGATTTTTAAAACTAATTAAATTTTAAGTGTAAAATATATGGCATGAATCATACTTTATATAAATCCTTTTTTTCAAATGATAGCCACTGAACTTGAAAAACAGTGAAGGTCATATGGTCACTGTTAGATATTTCTATGAGCTTTTTTATTTTCTTTGTATTTTAGGGAAGGGTCTACAGGGTATTCAGGGTCTCACTACTAGATCTGACTCATAGTGATCCATCTGTTTACAGCCTCCCAAGAGCTGGGATTACAGGCACGTGCCACCACATCCAATCTTAATTGCTGTATCAGCATGCCTCTGAGATTGAAACCCTAGACCCTGAACCTGCTTGCAGGCATTTTAATCTGCTGACCTATTTGGCCAGCTCAGATATTTGTATGACCTTAACATTCCATTCATCACCATATTTTTCTAACGATGTTTAGTTCATTTATGGATTGTTATGTGAATATGAATATTATTAATATGGCACCTGAGATTACTGTAGAATAGGTTGGTAAATTTATGTATCTCCATTCCAAGATACATAAGAAGAAAAAAGTCAAGGAGTCTTAATATGGTGGATGTTTTAGTGTGCTTAAATTAATAAATGTTTTATTCATTCTGCTAATAATGTAGCTTTTAATATATAAATTTTTGACAAGTGGAACATCTTTGGTCCCAACCATTTCTGCTCCATTAAAAGCCCTGGGGGTGGGACTGGACAATCTGATTGTTAAGCAACTCTCCAGAGATTCTCATATTACTCCACTTTTGGAATCACTGTTTACTGAAAATATAGAAGAAAATCATTATCTAGTGTAATGAAACACATATTGGTTACTCAGGAACTTAGCCTCTGCTCGATTCTATCTAGGCTTTAGTTCACCAAACCTCTAGTAAATGTAGCACTACAAATAATATACTCATGATTAATAGAGTTATTCCTGTGTTTAAGTATAGAATTGCAAAAATTACACAACAGAAGAAAGTGAGTGTTTCATTGGTAAATTCAGGAATGTTGTTATATATATTCATTTTAGAGTTATGAAGTTTCTTTTATGGAAACGTGGAGTTCAGAATGTGTTGTTTGTAGAACCTTCAGTGTTTTCAAACATTTACACAACATTTGTACTGTGCACATATGGCATTGATTGTTCATATAAAAATAGATAACATTTAAGACTAAAAATTAAATAATCCATTAATAGAAATGGGAAATGGAATAAGAATAGGAAATTATCTTTCATATATTTACTATCATGTAAGATACTCTTGAAAATCTGTATGAGATATCTCTAGAAAGGTACAGGATCAGATTATGATAGATTTATGTATCACACTATATCAGTGGACATCATTCAAAGGCAATATTTTAGACAGTTTGGTATAGTTTCTGAAAAATCAGATTCAGAGAAGGCATTATGAAAGCTCATCTTATGTGCTAAAAAAATGCCTAGGATGGTTCTTTTGTCATTTGTTATATAACTATGATGTCACATGAAATTAAACTTCTGTTATTTTACTAATAAACCAAATAAGAATATTCTCCAAAACTGAATTTCTGTCACCCTCTCCCTTTTTTTTACTGACACCTATTCATTCTTCATCTTCCTTCCTTCTCATTGTAGTGTTGCTCCTTCTTCTAAGCATGTTAATTTTTTTTTCTAAGCAGGTTAATTTTAAAATGAAGGCATAAACCAAAGAGAATGCATAACTGGATAATTAAGAAAGATACATGACTTTCAAATAACTCAATGAAAATGAAAATTCTATAGCAAATTCAGGTCAACTGAAGAGGAAAATGAGCATAAGACACTTTAACAGTAACAATAATTGTATTTCTCTTCCTTCTATATCACACAGTTTTTTTCTGGCCTATTGTTAGTAACACAGTAAAATCTAAATGAATATAAGCAGCAACTTTTCCTCTCAATGTTGAGTAAAAGATCATGAATCCAGCCTCTATGGAAATTTGGACAATGAGAATGTAAGGATAGATGTAATATGATGAATTAAAAGAATTATTATCACATTATGTATTTTAATATTTATTCCATGAAATAGAATAAAAGAACTAATTTACTATGCCAGCACTATGATCATAGATTACAATGCCAATACTGCCTGTCTGAAGAACACATGTTAGAGAATCAAAACTTCAGATTCATGTCAAGTATTTAGCTTAAAATATTCAAAACTTTGGTTTTATAGCAGTTTAAAGGGTATAAATCAAACAAACTAAAAGAGACAAGATCTGTTCTCAAGTTGCAGATGTTCAATGAACTCTGATGATAATTTTTGAATTGCATTATTATTGGCTTGTGCATATGTGTGCATGCACATACACATATATCTACTCAAATATTTTTGCATCTACATATATATCTGAATCTATGACACCCATAACATAGTCATTATAATAAGTTTTAATCCACTATTTGAAATTGTTTCCTTGCTTCCACATTATGAATAATTTCTAAGGTACAAGAAATACAAAAATTATTGAGACTAAATTTTTACACAGTCACAGGCAGTTAGATAATATTATATAATGCACTTTTTTAAATTTTGGAAGGTCAAACTATGATTATTTTGGCAGCAGAGGATATAGAAAGTGAAGTAAAACTTTTTCCCAGTAGGAATTGTATACTACATAGTATCTACATTACAAAAATGATAATTTCTGCAAAGAAAAATTCTAAAACAGACTCACGAAGCATTTTGGCAATAAGGCTGTGGTTTGAAAGTGAAAAATTATATTACAAGTAGAATTTTAAATAATGATGACATAATATTTCTTTTCTTCTAATGTTTAGTTTCTCTTTGAAAACACTTAAATGATAGATACATCCTTGATAGAGATTATGATTCTCAACAGATATGCAGGAATGTACTTTCAACAATGTCTAAACAGTAGAGGAGTGATTGTTTAACCTGTGACAGAAGATAGAATATTTTACAGGAAATGAGTATAAACAAATAGAGCAAAAATATCCCAGGGCACTGTATTCATCAGCAAGTGAAGCAATTCTTGTGGCCTTGGAATACTGCTCTTTTTAACATTGTGAAAATTAATGTTCTTTTTCACAAAAATGTTTAGAGTGAAATAAAGGGATTTTTTGATTTTGTAAATTACTGAATTTTTATTTAAAATTAAAACTATTGGATTAGTTATATTTATATAAGTAAATATTCTTTATTGTTTATTTGGCTACATTCCTCTAAGGAAATTCGCAGAGGTCTAAATATCGGCTTAGAAAAATAAGAAGTATGTTTCTGCTTGAATCTCAAAGAAAGATACTTTTTAATGTAATGGACAATTCTTTCTTTAAATTTTATATAACTTACATCTTGCTTTTCTCATTGTTAAGAAAGCTTACCCAACAACCAAAGGAGGAAACTTTTGGTTTAACCTGTAGTTCCTAGGAGACCCAGCTCCTTGTAAGGCTGCATGATGTGGCAGAGCACTCTTTCACCTTTGCAATCTTCAGACTCAAAGGCTGCAGTCCTGCTGGGTATTGTGCTATCCTCAAGCCTTTTTTCTTCTGTCCTGCTTCTTTTCAACAGCAAAGTTATCCTCTGCTCCATCTTTGCAGATCATAACTTTACTAGAACTTTCTTTGTGGTCAAAGTTAGAATTTTTAAAATCATTCTACTGGAGTTCTGCTTTTGATTCTCAGTGTCAATCTGGATCAAAGCCCCAAACAGTAGCCATGCCAGTGTTTCAACATTAGTCTGGCACATACATAAATTCAGAATTACACATCAAGTTCAGCTTATGATATTTGGAACTGCTTCTTCTACTAGCATCTACAAACTTTTCCAAACTCACAAGCCAGTTCCAATGACTTCTGAACCACATGATCAGGTACAGTGATATCAATGATCACATTCCTGGTTCCAAAATCTCTTTTAGTTATTTTTCCCATAGCTGAGACAAAGTACTTGCTGCCCAAAGTTAAAGGAAGGAAGTTTCATTTTATCTCATAGTTTGTAGAGTTTTCAGTCCATAGTTGGCTGGTTTCAACAAAGGGAAGCATGGCAGAGGGCCACTGCACTGGAGAAATAGTTCATGGTATGGCAGGAAGAAGGAAGACAGCAGCAAGCATCAGAAGCAAGCCTGTGTTATTTTTCACCCTTGATATTCCATCCAGACTAAAAACCTATTTATTGACACCTATAGCCAGGGTGGGGCTTCATTATCCACACCTAGACCTATGATTATTCCAGTCAATAGAACAATTTACTACTATACACCTCAACTCCGGTATCACACTCACTAGATCCAGCCACTTCTGAAAAGCCCCACTTATGATTGCATGAGCCTTGGAGGGTCATCTATATATAAGCCAAAACAACACAATCATTTAGAATTTAGCATGTTTATTCTGACCATTGATTCATCAAATCATTCAGTAATCTCTTAGAAATACTGTACTTTTTGCTTCCTCATCAAAATGAATAGTCCCAAAATAGTGACAAGTGTTTTATTCAAAAATTAAAGTGACTAGGGGCCAGAGAAATGGCTCAGTAGAATAAGCACTTTCCTGGCAAGTGCAAGGGTCTGAGTTCAATTCCCGATTCCACACACACACAAAAAAAATTGAAGTGACTGAACATTCAAACAACTAACATGTTCAACAATAAAATGGGGAAATTTCTTTTTAATCTCCTAGCAAATTATTAAATGTCTTAATTTGGAATAATCTAAATATCATTCACAGAATATTGAATGTAACATGACAAATGTAAAAAATTAAAAGCTTGGCTATAAAAATAAATCAATAATATGCTGGGTTGGGGCCACAAGATAGGTCTGCAGACAAAGTGCCTGCTTTGGCAAGCACAGAGACTTGGGTTTGATCCCTGGTCCTACCCCCAAGGTGCACTGAGCTAGTGACCAAGTCCTGGAGTGGTGGTGCACACCTGTAATCCCAGCACTGGAGAGGCTACAGACAGGAGAATCACTGTGAGTCCAAGTTTTGTAGTGAGACCCTGTACCAAATACACAAATTTAAAATAATAATAATAATAATAATAATAATAATAAGCTTGTTTAAGGATACATTTCAGAGGTAAAAGTCTTGCCTTGTATGCCTGAAATCTTAATCTTGTTTGTTTTATAAATATTTATTTATTTATTCACTTACTTGTTTATTTGATACAGGGTCTTGCTATACAGTTTGGACTCATAGTTGATCCTTCTCTTTCAGCCTCCCCATTGCTGGGATTATAGACATGTGCCACCATGCCTGGTTTCAGTGGCCAGCACAGCACAGGGCCGGCATGGCATGCAGTACCAGGGATCAAATTCAGCTCTTTGCACTTGCCAGGCAGGCACCTAGACCACCAAGCTATAGCCCCAGCCCCAAGTCCTAGGTTTTATCTGAGCACATTAAAAAGTAAAAAGAAACAGTAATATCTATGCCTTTATATTTAGAAAAATCTTTGCATATTTAACTCTACTATTTAGTTGAGAATGAAAAATATTATTTTAACTGGGACTGGATTTTTATTTGCTTTTCTAGAAATTCTTTCGTTTTTCTTTAGAACTATGCATCCCAGTTTCTATAAGAAGCTGCTGTAGTAATTCATGCAATACAAATTATACTAATAAGAGGCTGTAGATGACCCCAGATTTCCTCAGATTCAAAGTGGTTAAAAAGTTATCAGTGATCATATGTAAACACTTCCTTACCTACAAATTTTAGAGTCAAAACCAACTTTTTTTGTATTTTTTTTTATTAGGGAAGGGTCTACAGGTTGTTCAAGGTCTCACTATTAGATTAGACTCATAGTGATCTGCCTGTTTACAGCCTCCCAAGAACTGAGATTACTGGCACGCCCCACCACGCACAATCTCAATTTCCATCTCATAGCGGCCCATGGGTGGTGCTGGCACAGCAGGCTGGGGATCCAACCTCCAGCCCCTGCACCTGCCTTGAAGGCACTTTAATCTGCTCAGCTATTTGGCTGGCTCTTAAAACAACTATTGTTGATTTCCTATCATCTTGTTTGAAAGCTTTGTATTGGTTTAAATGACTTTTAAATTTTTATTCTCTTTAAAATTAAAACATAGAAAAAATATATATAATGACTTTTTGGACCAATACACAAAAAGTTGTTTTGGTTTTTTTCTATATTTGTAATTGTAAAAGAATTCTTAATAAAATTGTTCTCCTGTAAGAACATAATCAGCTTCCAGGTAGATAGGTCCTTCAAGCTAAGATAATTCATTTCAATTGTGTTTAAAATAATGTAGAATGAGGTTCATAATATGAATGTTTGGAAGATATTACCTTGTGGCCTTTTCTTAAAAATCTGAATGTATAATATTCAAAACCTAATATCCTTTCCAGGAAACACATCAAAATTTTCAAAAATCTGGTCATCCTTTTGCATTCTGTGTCTCAGATATTGTATTGTATATCTACTTATTCACCTCATTTAGAGACTTCTAAATCAATTCTGCTTAGATTTTATTCATATAAATTATTCTCTATTGAAAGGACATTTTCTCAAATATACCTGAGATAAATGTCTCATTTTTCTCCCTATTGCTGCATTTCAGTCAAGCAAGAATTTTCAAGGAAGGAATCATTCTGCAATATCATCTTTGGCTTAAAATAAGTAATATCACTTAATAGAGTGAGAAAATTAACATCCAAATGATGAAGGAATAAGATACAGTTTTTAAATTATAGACTATGATTGTAGAAAGAAAAATTTTATTTGCATTTATCCTGACTTTATGAATGATCACTCAGGTCTGAGGAACATTTGCCAAATTGGATATGGGGCAGGAAAGCGGCTGGTGTGAAGGTGGAATGATGATTACTGAGTGTGCTGGGTTTTTATCACTTTCAAAAATATCTGAGCTAATCAACTTCAGGAGGTTTATGTTGGCCTATGGTTTTGGAGGAACTGTTCCATGGTTGGTTGGTCCATCCCCTTCAGGCACGTGCTGAGGACGAACATCTTGATGAGTGCATGGACAGAGAAATTGTGCTCCTCATGACAGCCAGGAAGTAAAGAAAGGAAATAGGAAGAAAAGAGAGTCCAACATCCTTTTGGAGGACATGCACTCAATGACCCAAAATCTCTTAGGAGACCCCAGGTATTAGTGAGGTTTCTCTTACTATAACAAAATAACTGTGGTAATCCATTTATAAGGAGGATCTTCATTTGGGCATACAGTTTCCACAGGTCACAGTCCATGTGAGATTAGGCTGCTTCCTGCATTGGGCCCTGTGCAAGGCAGCAAACCATGGTGGAAAGGAAAACTGCCCACTTCATTGTAGCCCAGAAGTGAAAAGGAGGAGGAACCAGGATCCAAAATATCCTCTTCAAGGTCATTGTTCTAATGATTAACATTTTACACTAGGCTCCACTTGCTAAAACTTCTATCACTCCCCAGTAGGCTAGGGATCAAGCCTTCAGCATACAGAAATTTGTGGAGCACTCGAGATCCAAACTATAGCAACTATATTAACATGGGAAGTAGCAGAGTGACACAAATATCTAGCCAACAATTAGCTCAGTAAACATCCATCAGTGATTTTGGTTGTAGCATGAAATAACTAGTGAAAAAGGAGGAAAAGAAAATAGAAAAGTCTTTGATTTTATCATAGGAATGCCGAAGAAAAGAATGGATGCATTCCTTTGTAGAATGCATAGCTTATAGAATGCATATAGCTTTAATAGAATCCAATACCCTGAGAGAAAAAAAGGCATTTGTGTGAAATAAGTCATCTTCCAGAGGTGCTAAACAGTTAGGACACAGTAAGTGTTTGAAATGAAAGTGAGTAACAGTGCATCTAAATGAAATTCAACTATAAATAATTGACACAGACTCTGCACACATAAACACATGTGCATACATGGTGCATTAATTATTGAAAAAACTAGTATATATATATATATATATATATATATATATATGCTTAGATATGTAAGAAAGTCAACATAAGAATCTCTTTAAGTAATAAAGGCTTAACAACTGCAGAAAGTTATAGAGGAAATCAAATCAGAAATTATTTCTTATGTAAAAAAAGAAACAAGATAACTATAATCAAAGAAGTACTAAGTGCTTCTAAAGAATACACTGGTAAAAAAAAAAAATA
>NDGM011035254.1:0-11620 GCA_002564305.1 Octomys mimax
GCCAGAAATCACCCTGCCCCTGGGAGACAAAGACAGCCCGAACCACAGCATTCCTGAGAAACAGCCAGGTAAGGAAGGATGGAAGTGCAGCCCCTCCTGAAGGAGAGAGCAAGAGGGACCTCTCCAGAGCTGTGGGGGCAAGGGAAGAGCAGGCCCAGAAGGGACCCTGCCTCTGCGGCAGACCTGAGGTGTTGCACCCTGCTGCCCTAGGAGGCTGACATCTCTACCCTTATTTCCACAGAAGACATGTTCCAAGAAAGGATGTTTTCCATCAGGTATTTTTTCAAATAAGAATGCAAGACAAGACATCAGGGCTAAAAGGGTCATGCCCAGTGCAGGGTTTACCTGCCCAGCCTTGTTCGTTTGTTTTGAAAGGCAAAATCAGCCTCAGTGTCCACATTTGCAAAAGGCCAAGGGTAGCGCCTCCCTGCTGTGGATGACATGTTTAAAATGCCTGTGAAGAGGTGAACTCTGAATTTAGGAAGCTTTCTATAACTGGTAGCTGTTTCTGTTATTATCTTTCCCTCTGGAAATCTTGAGGCATTAGAACCCTCGACTCAGGGAGATCTTGAACCTCCCAGGTCTCGTTTGAAGTCAGATCTACTCACCAGAGAACCTGCTTGATTCTCTGAGAAAGGTGGCAGCTCCATCTGGGGACCACCCTGACCCTGAGCGTACCCTCCCTCTATGCTCAGGAGAGATGCCCCTCTCCAGCCCCAGCCCCAGGGACCAGAGAACAGCCAGCTCAGGATCCTCTGGGGCTGGAAGCACCCCCTTTACCCTTTCCACATGGCTGGCAAATTTGGATCTGCTCTATTTCCTTCCCAAAACATACGCTTCAGCAGGTTTGAGGGCCGGCGGATGGGGAATGTTCCGAGCCGGCTGTGAACGATCTCTCTTCCAACCCGGATGATTCTTTCCAATGTGAATCACATACACGGGGAGGGCATCAGTATCTATCATTTCCACAAAAGTGCACTAAGGGCGGCTTTGGGGTTGATCTGCCAGCAGCAGGTTTCCTGGATGTCCCTTGTCTGCTGCATCTACTCTGTCCTCCGTGAAATCCCAAGACACAGAGATTGACGTTTAGGTCAGATTCCATTACTTCGTTTCCATTGAAATGTGTTGGCCAGAGTGTAACAGATTGTTCTTCTTAAGGGACATTTTGAAATGAAGACAGATTGTCTGTCACACTCGGCAGTCTGGAAGGCTCTTGCCTTTGATCACTAGGAAGAAATGATTCAAGAACATCCTGCCCACTGTGCTATGTGGAATCTCAGGACAGTTAACCTTTTTTCCCAAAGAATTCCCATTAGGGAGGGGAGAGAAAGCTGGGCCCAGGCAGACCCTGCTGGGTATGGAGGAAAGTTAAAAGAGGCCTGGGATAAGCAGGCATATTTCCACTGCTTTGAAACTTTATGCAGTGGGATGGAAGGAGAGTATCTTTTTAAAAAGCAGCATCTTTGGGGGACTGGAGGTGTAGCTCCAAGGTATAGCCATTGCTAGCATGTGCAAGGCCGTGGGTTCCATCCGTAGTACTGATCCTGCACAACAGTGTCCTCTGTGGCATTGCAACCTTAATCTTTCACCTTTCCAAGCACCTACATCCATGTGTCCCTGTATCACAGAAGGACAAGGACTCCTCTGAACAGTAAACAGTCGTGAAAGTTGAGAGTTCCTTTGTCCCTGTGGGCTGAAGTCCTCAAGTATGGGATGAACCACTATCCCTGGTTGATAGTGTTTTTGACATGGTCACTTGAATATGTAAAGTGGGGTTTTACACAAACAACATATCCGCCATCCCCCCTTCCTCGTTCCTCAGGCCTCAGCTCTGGAGAAGTCTCTGAATCCCTGTGGGACATCAGTTGTCGCTCCAACTGTCCACTCTCTGAAGTGGGACTTCTAGGACTGGCTTTCCAGGGGTCACCTCGTCCTGATGCTTTTCTGCAGAACCCATAGCAAGAAAGCTGGCTGTGATGTCTAATGATGAGAATTTGTACCAACTGTGCGCCGGTGGGCATTGCTCCAGGGACCTCACATATACAGAGCCTCACTTATTCTGTCTGCAGCAGCTCTGTGAATGCTGTTCATTTCTGTAGATAAAGGAACCAAGGAACAGACAGGCTAGGTAGCTTACCCACTGTCACAGAGCTCACAGTTGGCTTTGGTCTAGACAGGTAGAATGAACCTATAAGCACCCAGCACCGAAAAAAAAAAAAAAAAAAAAAAAAAGCACCCAGCACCGGCATTTCATTCCAAGAGAAATGTGATCTTGTCCATCACAGCCCCAAGACTTCTTGGGCAGTCAGCAAGTCCAGACCTCTCATTTACCAGGCAGAAATGGAGTCCAGAGAGAAGAAACCAATGCCCACCTGGAGGCAGAGAAATTGAAGAAACTGAGCAGGATCGGTACTATCCCAGCCTTCAACTCAACTTTGTTTGCCACACTTTGATCTTCTCATCTGGGTAAAGAGTGACTTATTTATGGATCTCAAAAGGTCTGAGCTGGATCAATTTCTACTCTGCTATGTGTAGGTATTGAAGAACCAATGGAGGATTAGCTAATGACATAGTTTTATGTACAAGTGATTGTGGTAAAGGAAAGCTATTCCTAATACCTAAGCCAGAGGGGACTTCAAATCCCCCTGCTCAGGGGCCGGGGAGATGGCTCAGTAGGATAAGCGCTTGACTGGCAAACACAAGGATCTGAGTTCAATCCCCATTTCCACCAAAAAAAAAAAATAATCCCCCTGTTCACTTGGCACCTTACCAGCCCAGACCTGGCCTCCAGGTGCATAACAGAAGTGTCCCTTATTGAGCCTTGTTGGGTCCTGGAACTGTACACACATTATCTTCTTAAAACTCAAGCAACCTGACCCATGACATATACTAGACATCATCTCCTTTCTGTAGGTTAGGGAGGCACAGAAAGGTTCACTGAGAACTGAAGAACTAGATAGTGGAAACAAGACTCAAGCCCAAGGTGTCTGACCCCGGAGGGCAACCTCTTCCTGCCATAGCGTCTTGCTTCTCTGAGGTAGTCGCCAGCTGAGAGCCGCAGCATCACGAGGACACATACTAGGATGCAAATTCTCCATCTTTGCTCCAGGCCAGTTGATTTGAGTCCCAGCAGTCTGATAAGGAGCTGATAAGCCCTTAGGACAATTCCCATGTGCGCTAAAGCCTGAAAGCCGCTGGTGAGTGCTGCAAAAGAAACTCATCTGTGGAGGAACTGAAACCATAATCCTTTGATTCCTGGGTCCTCGGGATGTGATTGGCAGCCATCCTTCCCGAGGCCCCCTCAGAGGAGACTTGCTTTGGTCTCATGTCATCTCCAGGTGCCCCAGGTCACCTTCTTCCTGCACCATTTCCTTGGCACCATTGCACTTTTCCAAAAAGATCTTGACCTCGTAGCATGCACTGTGAGTTCTGAGTTACAGAAATAATGCCTCAGTGGATGGGGATATTTTTAATTAAATCCTTTAACCGAGAATGCAAAGTAAAAGCAGAGTTCCTGCATCACAGCGCAGCCTCCTACAGTACAGCGACAGGCTTCTCCCTAGAACTCAGTTGGGGCCTCACCTTCTCAATCTTTGCCATCTCTTCTGGCCCATTAAAACTCTCAGCTGTTACCATCACTTATTTTCAGCTCACAAACAGCTGCTTTGTCTGCCAGACACTGTCTTGCACACATGTACACATACACAGAGAGAGAGAGAGAGAGAGAGAGAGAGAGAATTGAGATGGCAAAATCCATTTTGATAAGTCACGGGATGCATCATCTCCCTGCAACACAAACTAATTCCACACACAGATCAGTGTTAACAAGCAATTTGATGCAAGACTCTACCTGTTTGTGCAGATGCAGGAGCTTCTGGGCTTCTGTCTCACCCACCCTTGTGAGACGGTCACTGTAGCAGCTGCAGAAGCTCCCAGAAAGAGGGAGGCCTGCGTACAACCTGCACTGACTTGTGATCCATAAACAGATCTGCGGCACCTCTTGAGATAGGGCCAGATGGGCCATGTGGACACCGGTTTACCCAGGGCCAGTTACCTGGTTTCCATCATTTCTCACTGGCATAATAAGCAGCTGAAGGAAGCAGGAGGCAACGTTCCCCGTGCCACCTCACTCCCACCATGGGGTATCCTCAGGGCTATTTCCCTGGCAGCCATGTCCGAGCCCAGGGTCAGCTCCAGATGATCATGCCAAGGCAGGCTGGCCAATCCTGCACCACTGCTCAAGCTTCTGCAAGTACAGGTCTGGGCATCGGGGTGCAGCTGACCACATGCACAGGTTCTAGTCAGTTGTTCAGTTGCTTCACTCACTCATTTACCCCATGAAATATTTACTGAATTCATATATGCACCAGGGCTGCAGAGATGAGAGGAGGTGTCCTACCCTGAAAGTGCTCGGAGCCACATAGGAAGGGCACGGCATGTTTGGACCCAGAGAGAGAAGTACAGGGTCCAATGGAAAGTATGTGGAAAGCAGAGCACAGGGCCTTTGAGGGAACCCTGCAATGGAGAACAGCCTCCCACACTGGCAGAGCTGGGGATGCTCAGTCTTTGCATATGTATATGTTTGCGCTTCAGGCTCACTACACCAGTACAAATTACACCAAATACATGTGCATATGTTTTCATTTTAAGAAGGGAGAGATGCTGGCTTTGGGAACATTTCATCTGCAGAATTTATCAGATGACACTGTCAGCTATGTACTCAAGCAAGTCAAACTATTAAATATCAGGTAAAACAAAGGATGTGCAAGCTGACTTGCCTGCAAGAGATGCCTGCAGCATGTTGTATGTTCCTGCGACCGTCGCCCAGCAGTGATGTGCAGATCAAAGCATCCCAGATGCATGCAGCCCCCCAGGACTCACAAGGGTCCTAAGCAAGTTTAACCAAATGCATGGAGCTGATGTTTACACAAGTCTTCAATGCTTGATACCAGCAGTATTGGATATAGCCTTTTCATTTTTTTTCAGTACTAGGGATGGAATTGAGGGCCTTGTGAAGCTAGACAAGCACTCTATCACTGAGCTACACCCTCAGACCTGAAATGGCCTTTCATTAACAACATAGGTCAACCAAGAAGAAAACAAGTGGTGTCTAAGAGGAATTGTAGGGCTGGGGATTTAGCTCCATGGCACAGTGTCTGTCTGGCAAGCTTGAGGTCCTGAGTTTGATTCTCAGTACCTCCCCGCCACAACAGCAGATGAGTTAAAAGCTTGCAGGTGGCCATTAGAACCACTGGCATAGATGCAGCCACCTGGAGAGAGCTTGCTAGAAGGAGGAAGGGGCCTGGACCACCCTAAGTGGTGGTAAGAAGAAACTTATAAAGAGAAGACCCTCCAGGGAAGTAAGTCAAGCAGGGAGGGACAGTGCTGCCAACTGGTGGGACAAAGACAGAGGAGATCCATTTCAATTGGCAATGTGGCCGCCAGCGGCAGCCTTGACAAGAGAATTTTTATTTTGAGACACGATCTTGCTATGTAATTCAAGCTGGTCTTGAAGTCACTACGCAGTCCAGGGTGGCCTTGAACTTCCAGCCTTCCTCCTGCTGTGCATGCTGGGATGACAGGCGTGGGACACCATGTCCACCTACCCAGGAGAATTTGTAGTGGATAACTGTGTGCTGAGGGTGGATGCTTGACTGGAGAGGATGAAAAGTGAATGAGAGTGAGGCACGTGAGAAGGGCTTCCTGCTAGGAATTTAGCTCCGGAGAGGAACAGAGAAGGGGGTGGTGACTGGCAAGTGATGAAGGGTCAGAGCAAAGTTTCAATTTGCAAACTGTAAGACATCAATTTGGGGGTTCGTAAGAATCATTCAGTAGAGAGGGAGAAATTGCAACTCTATGAAACAACATCTCAGTGTGTCCAAAATAGGAGTCCCAGTCCCGCCTTCGGCAGCTGTGTCCCCCCAGTGCCACATTCATCATAAAGATCGGCGCAGCTCAGCCCCGCCCAGGGAACTCCTCACGACTCCTCCTTCCTTTACTTGCGGCATCCCCTCCCCCACCCGGCCCATCAGCTCTTCCTCTAAGCCACAGTGCAAGTCACGACACAGTTGGTCTCTACCGCCTACCTCTGCCCAGCCCCGTTGCCTCCAGCTCAGACCCGTAGTAGCCTCTGACTGCAGCTCTGCTAACTCCTGCTGTCTGCTCCTTCCCTGCATTCATCATTTCTATATCACATCACTCCTCTGATGTGATAACACCTGGCCCCTATATCCCAGCGCCTGCAGCATCAGCTCTATGGTCCTTTCTGCAATCCCCATAGCTCAGGCAGGCCAAGCTTCTGCCCATGTGCCAGGCCTCCCTGTTCTCCATTCTGCCTGTGAGTGCAGTGCAGCCTCATTGAGGTCGCAACCTTGGACTCTCTTTCCTACCCCAGGGCCTTTGCACATAGGTCTGCCCATGGTCAGTGCTACTCATCTTTGATTGAGATGCCAGCAGAAGTGTTATGTCCCCAGAGAAGCCTGCATGGATACAGCAATGCAAAATGAATGTCTTTTGTCGCAGAACCCTGACTTTTCTCTATGTGGAAGATGTCAGAATTATGAAGATTTATTTTTGACTCTGCACTTAGTCCTTGTCTCTTCCCCTGGACAGAGACGGAGCTTGCACTCCTTGTTCTTACAGCAGGTCCCTAGCCCTGCCTTGTACTCAGAAGCCTTGCAGGACATGTTTGGTGAAAGTAAGCCAAGCAGTCAGCCACTGCCAGTGGTCGGAGAATGCTCTAGAAGGGGAAGGAAAGAGGTCAGGCACGTGGACCCTCCAGTGAGCTGGTTGCCCAGGGCAGCTGTGAACTGCAAGGTGACCACAGGCTGCATGCTGATTGGCACAGGGGTAGCTCCTGACACACGCATGCGACCTGTGGTGCCTCTGCGACTGAACCCAGCTGTCCCCTAAGACCTTCCCAGTCTACTACCACACATCTAAGGAGGGTAGCAGCCCCCAGTGAGCAGAGAGAGCTGTGGGGAGTAGGAGTCAGGGACCAACCTGCCCCTCAGTTCTGATCTTCTGCCCATATCATACAGTGATGAGTAATGGTTGACATTGCTCAGGCAGGGGACAGTTATCTCTTTACATACTTAGTGAAGCACTAAGAACAGTGCTTAGTAAACCACAGTTGGTATTCAGGTCCCTGCCACATTGGGTCCCCATCCCAGGTTGCAATAGAAAAGGCTTAGTCGGGGAGGAGGCGACCCATAACATGGTCCTCAAAAGTCTGCTCTTCTTCAGTGTGTTAGTGTTGGCCAAGCCCCTTGGTGGTCTGAGTTTTGCTTCCTGTGAAGGAGAGAGATTATACAACTTGCTGGTTGTGCAACTTATTGGAAATAGGCAGTGATCACCCAGGAAAGAGGATGCTGGTGGGTCAGGCAGTAGCAGGGTATGGTGAACTGTCAGTGCCCCGCTCCACCCAGGATCACAAAGAAAGGTGAAAGGGAGATGCTGTTAGGTGCTGCAAAATAAAGCATTAGGATAGAGGAGGCTCAGAGAGGAGAGGAGCAGGTGTCAGGGTGGCATCTGGACCTTACAATAAAGGCAGGTAAATTAACTTGCTGTGGGAGACGTGAGTGGTAGGTGATTCCATGGAGGTGACAAAGACTATGGGGGTGACAGGTCAACTGAGCAGGCTTGCCACAAGCGAGGATAGTCTCCACTCCAGTCACCTTCCCAAGGACATGGGCTGCACCAGGAAGACACATTGTGGTCCCTGGGAGGCGTGTGGACAAGGTGCAGCTGTGGTGTGAGGTGTCAGTCTGAGCAGGGAACAGCTGTCCACGGTGCCTGTAAGGTTGGCTGCAGTCTCTCTGAGCTCCCAGGCCCACATCTGAGAACTTCAAAGTCGGAGTGGGGGTCTGGGAGGTCCAGCGAGGTCACCTAGTGTGGCCCCCGACTCCATGAGAGTTGTGCCTGGCCTGGTGGAGAGGCACACTGCTAGCAAGGCTCTTTCCCGCCACAGGGAAGGAGGAACCAGGAAATGTAGTTTTCCCCAAGGATCTAAGAAGCCCAGAACTGCGCCTGCCATCAGCTACTAGCATCCATGGCATCACTGCGTGGAGGAAGTCGGGGAGGGAGATGGGCCTGGGTATGTCGTCCCTCCTTCTATCGCTCCCTCGGTGCTCCTGCCACAAAGCAGCTCCTGCAGCCAGATGAGAACACCTGTACTCCAAGGCTGCTGCTAGGAGTTATAGGACTCACACTTTCAGAGCATCCAGTGGCAAACTCCCTCTGAGCCTTGGCCCATTCTAAGCATCTCCTGGAGTGCTGGTGAAGAATGCAGATCCCTGGGCCATGACCCCAGAGGGTCTAAGTCCCTGGATCTGGGCAGGGTCCAGGGACCTGCATTTTAACAACCCAAGACTCTCTTGTAAGGCCCTCAGAACACTTGCTGGGAGGTGCTAGATCAGAGCTGGCACCAGCTCCACAGCCCAGATGTCCTCCCGGGGGCCCCACCCATGGCCAGGAGTCCCTCCCGTGCTTCCTGCTCTGCAAGCCTGTGTTTCCACCTGGCTGTTCCGCCTGGCCAGCCATAGGTTGCGGGCCCTTTGCTCATTCCTGGAGCTTTTAGCTGCAGCCCCAAGCACACGCGTGTCCAAGCCTGCTGCATGTCACCTGAATAGCAGAGGGCTGGAAACTAGGCCATTGTGCTCTGGTGAGCAGATCCCACCCTCCCTGGCTACTGCCTCCTGCCACCACTTTCCTCCACCATGCCTGGACCTCAACACCCGCCCCATCTCTGGTCAAGGGGTAGCGGAGCGCTGGATCAGAGTAAACATGAGGGGTTCTGAGGGGACACAGGTTCAGCGCCAGAAGAGAAGGATAGGGACTGGGGATGGGGCAGACACATCAATGGGGGGCAGTCCTGGAGAAAGCTGGGTGCCAGGCAGAAGCCACGGCTATCCTGGGCCCTCTAAGAGGTCAAGCTACTCAGAGTTGGACACCTGGGGCCTAACCTCCTTGACCTTGTGAGGGGCCCCTTAGGGCAGGGGACAGCCCTCCATGCCATGCCAGGACACCCTATGTATGGTCTCCTCATCTGTCATCATACCCATCTGTCGTTTTCTGTCTCACTCCTGTCCCCTCCCTGTCTTTCCTTCTTCCTTCCCTTGCCCTCATCTCACTAGCCCCTCTCTTCCTCCTCTTGGTAGCTTTCCTCTTTCATGCTTCTCTTTTTCCTTCTGTTTCTTTCCCCCTTTGTCTCTTCATCTTCCTGGTCTCTATCGGGCCCCTACATCACTGGCCCCAGCTGAGTCCTGTGCCATGTGGCCTATGGGATGCCTCCCCTGGGCAGCCCCCATGTGGCTCAGTGGTGCCCACTTGCCTAGACTCTGGGGACCCAAAAATGTGGGCTCTGCAGTGCCACCCTTACAGCTCATGTTCCAGCTGGGGCAAACATATGGTGACAAAGGCCATCAAGAAATCAGAGTGGCCTCTCACCTGGCTGGGTCTCTCGAGGTCCAGACATGGGTATTGTCAGTTCTCACACTGTGGCAAGCTTGCTGCCTCTAGCTCCCAGCCCATCCCCTCACTCACTCCCACTCAGGCAGATGACCCTGATAGCAGCATTGGGACTGGGTAAGCTTGTGACTCAGAGGGCTGTGATCTTGCACAGACAGGGAGAAAGAAAGAGGAAGGGGAACAGCTCCCCTCTTCCAGCCTTCCCTCCCTCGCCAGAATTCCTTGGCGATAGATGCTGTCTCCTGCACCCCGAGGAAAAGGTGAGGAGGACAGATTCCACAGCCCTCTGCAGCCCTGTGCCCCATGCTCTCTCTTGATTGTTAATGAAAGATCCGGGTCTCGGGGACCATGGACGTAATGGGTCCTATGCAGCACATGCTTTACCCCCATGCAGGCTCGATGCAGATGACTTCTGACCCATTAGTGGCAGTGCTGGGCTCTGGGCCACTCTGGAGGGCAGGGCAGATATGAGCCGGGAATGAGTGCCCAGGGCCTCAAAGCTCATCAGAGTCTGCCAGCAAACTGTAGGGGCAGAGGGGCAGCACGTTCCAAGGGACAGCCAGGGGCCGACTGCATGGGACCCTGCAGAGGGGTTAGAGAGGGAAAGACAAGGTTATGTTTGAAGGCTGCACTTACGGCAGCTTTTGGTCCTTCCCCTGGCCACTGGAATAAAGGGACAACTGGGGAGACAACAGTCACCTGGACACCTTACTGGAAAATGACAGACAAACCAGGAAGAAAAGCAGGATCCCAAATCCCTGGGTTCCACTGGCCCTCCTGCCTCAGCCTCCTGAGTACTTGGGACTCCAGGCAAAGTACAAGGAACCACACTCCACACTCATTCCATTTTAAGGCTTTCTTTGACTCTGAAACACTCTGGGGCAGAAGAGAAAGAAGTTGGGAGGTGGGGTAGGAAGTGCTGACTCGCCTCCCCTGTTCCCTGGCCTCAGTTAACGGTTCTGGGCCTCAGTTGTCAGGCTGTGAAATGGACTATCAGTCTGTGGCTCCCAGGACTATCATATTAGAGCAGAGAAAACAGGCAAGAACAATAAAGCTGTCCTCCTGGGTTAGTCAGGGGGACCCTGAGGTCCAGGGTCTACCAGGGCTGGCACACCTTGCCTGGCCTGTCTTGGCTGTCCACAGGGTCCAAGTCTCCACCATTCCAGCCCTCACCCCTCAACCCAAGCAGAGTTGAGAGGCCCCCTGCTCCTCACACCCCTTCTCGGCCTGCCCTCAGCTGCGTGGTAGATGAGATGGACTTCTCCAGCATGGAGCTGGACGAGGCCCTGCGGAAGTTCCAGGCGCACATCCGCGTGCAGGGCGAGGCCCAGAAGGTGGAGCGGCTCATCGAGGCCTTCAGGTGAGACACTTGTCCAGGACCACTCCTCTCCTGACTCCTCCAGACATGCCTGAGCTTGGGGCAGGGGGTGGGGAAGCAGAGGGCTTATGATCCAGGAAGCAGAAATGCTAAGGTCAGCTGAAGGAGCCGAGAAGTCCAGTAGCAGTGGGCGGGACGGCAAGGAGGCAAGGAAAGGGAAGAGCAAGCTCTTCCAATCCTCCAAGCTCTGCAAGCCAAAAGCCATACAGAGCCCTCTGGGAGAGGCTCCTGTTCCTTTGCTCCAGCCAGCACGTCTGTGTGGAGCACCTGCATGAGGCCAGTAGTGGGTGCCAGTGTAGGAATCGAGAGAGGTGACACCAAGGTACCGGGCAGACTGTTGGAGTCTGGAGCACTTACGGTTCCCTCTGTGTCTTCCACAGCCAGCGCTACTGCATGTGCAACCCCGAGGTGGTGCAGCAATTCCACAACCCCGATACCATCTTCATCCTGGCCTTCGCCATCATCCTCCTCAACACCGACATGTATAGTCCCAACATTAAGCCTGATAGGAAGATGATGCTCGAAGACTTTATCCGAAACCTGCGAGGTGAGCAGGTGGGGCAGGGGTCGGAGGGGCCTGGACATTCCTTAGCCTAGCCTGCTTCATGCAAAGTCTGTGAGTCTGAGCTCCAATCTCAGATTCCACAGTAGGCTGGTGTCTCAGTTACTTTTCTCTCATTGCTGGGACAAAGTACCCAACACCCAAAATTGAGAAAGGAAAGGCTTATTTAGCTCACAGTTAGTGGAGGTTTCAGTCCATACTCAGCTGGCTCC
>NDGM011035261.1:0-12892 GCA_002564305.1 Octomys mimax
CAGGCCCTTGCACTTGCCAGGGAAGTGCTTATTCCACTGAGCCATCTCCCTGGCCCCTAGACATTCACTTCTAATGAGGCGAGATTCAAGGCTTCGAAGCCCCAGAGCATAGATCTCTCCACTAACCACTGATGTTGTGGTTTCTCTTTTGTTTCTGACTCCAAAGTGCACTGAGCCCCTCTTTGGGGCCAGCCCCTGTTCTGCTCTGGGATTGTAAGAATAGGGCTTACATTTTCTTTTCAAAATAGTTTAGATGGAGTCCTGCTGGAAGCGAGGAATATGACTAAGTGATTTCTTAAAGTCCCTTCCAGCCAGTGATTCATCAAACACAGAGTTTTAAGTTGGAATGGTCCGTAGTATTGTGGGCCAAATGTCTCATTTTTGCAAATGAGGAGAGTGAGGTCCGCAGAGGTTAAGAGTTGTAGGGCTGCTTGCTACAATGGAAAGAATATGGGATTTAAAGGTAGAAGTTGTGAGTTTAAGGCCAAATTCTAATGCTCCCGTGCTGTGACCTTGAGCAAGTCATTAACCTTTCGAGCTCCAGTGTACCCACTTGTAAAATGAAAACAACACTACCTGCTCCACATGCTTCCTCATATCATTCTAGCAATCATGGGATACAAGCTAAAAGGTAACGTAGTGCCTGCTCAATACGTTGCACTATTAAGCAATATGTTCAAGGTCGCCCCGTGGCAAAACCAGGATCTTCACTACCAGTGTAGCTCGATTTCCATCCTACAATATTGCCTTCGTGACATTCTTCCAGTTCTATAGTTAGAAAGTTTTCTCATAAGCCACCAACCACACTAATTTGATCTCCACATGCTTTGCTCTAAATCCTTGGATATATGTAGACTCAAACTATGGTAATCCAGACTGGCTCAGATGGATTAGAGACCAGCGACTATGAAGACTTGTTGGGGATCTCACAAGCCGGCTTCCATTACATCACAATTATGGCCCTCAAATACCGGATTATAGGGGCCAAGGGACTGGGCATATTTATTCGTGAACTAGTGTTCCCCCTGGTTTCTCTCACCAGCTTCATTGCATCAAACTGGAAGCTGGAGTTGACTATTTAATGGCCTTTAATAGACTACTAGGCTCAGGCGTGCATCTTAAAGGATTGAAACAGGAGGAGAATGAGTCACAAACTGAAGAAATCATAGATACTGGATGGAGACTTGGGAACTCGTTCAATGGTAATAGGTGGTTTGCTGTGCCAATTTGTGGTGGTCCACAGAGGAAAGGCAGAAGATGACAGCTAAGGCTTACCAGTGAAGTGTGGCTCGAGGGTTATGTGTGTTTCCATGGACCACTAATGAGAAGGGGCCACTGGTCTCTGAGTTACCTTCATTATTTGTGCAGTGAAAAAAAAAAAAAAAAACTGACTTTGTTTCATTTGTCCCCTTTATTAATCACAAGTTACACTGAGTCCTTAGGAGAGGGACCAAACCCATCTGTCCTGCTTCTCAGAGTTGTGCACCCACCACCAGTACTGCTGGTCTCTGGCCGCTGGTGCGGTGCAGTAGCCCTGCATTTACTTCTTTCTTGACAGAGGCCAGTGCCCAACTCGCCGGGCGCTGTTCTGCTATTTACTGAAGAGAAGCGGGTCTCTTCTCTGGCAATGAGCTCTGTCATTTGAAGAGTACAACCAACAAACACATCCTGTTTCCCTGATTCTTAAGCCGAAAGTCGTTCAAACTTCCAGTAATAATAGGGGAGACCAAACTTATAATAAATAAGGAGTTCAGCTTTTTTGCTTTAAGCAATAAAAGGGAAAAAAAGGAAAATTACTGTGAGCCAGTTCAGCCAACAATTTCCACGTTAAAAAAAAAAGTTCAAGTTGGAGCCATGTGGTCTCAATAAAGTAGTAAAATATATTTTCTTTACCCTACACTTCATGTGCCCATAACCTTCCTTTTAAATCATCTCTAACCAGCCCCAAATCACTCTGACCGCAAATCATTTGGTGGCTTTGGTCTCCAAGCAATGGAATGTGCTCTAGTAGACGGGGAGTCGCTACCAAGTGCGCTCCGAGGGAGCTTCCACTCCCGGGGCTCAGGCACACAGACCCCAGCAAAGCCTTGAAAAGGTTCCGCGCTGAGATAGCACATGACATCATAGCTCAATCATTCAGGAAAAAACTGCAAGGGCTGCAGAATAGCACAACATGCCACAAACCACAGTGGGCAGATAAAGCCCAAGAACGGCTTTTCTTACGAAAACATTCATGAATACCACAGGCAGCTGGCAGAGACATGTTTAATTACATTTACAGAAACCCATTGTATCCATCAGCCCCACCATCTCTGGAGCTGACCAACAAATGGGAAGGTCACAGAAGCCATCCTGGAAATGGAAAAGCCAGGGGAGCCCGAAGTTTATGTCATTGCATTTCATTATGTGTGTTACCATTAGATTTGACCCAGCTGTAAAATCATTTGTTGGACTTTGAAAGGATTCCCAAGTGAGCTAGACCTCAATAGTAACCTATGTCTAAATTTATAGCTGAAAAGTAAGTATAGCCCAAGGTGTGAGAAATCAATTATTTAATTCATGATTAATTTAAAAGACATTGAGCTTATCCTGGGCATAGACAAAGCTGGCACGACTGCCATCTGCCATTGCTTCAGAGGATTCAGTCTTGTATTTTGCAAGTGCCACTGGATCTTTTGTTTGTTTATTTTTTCAAAGGAACTCCTCAAAGAGTTAAGCATACAGACGCTGAAGGGATGGTAAATGTATTGGTTGTACCTTTAGGCACCTCAGAGAAACAAAGTTCAACGTGCATTAAAAGTATGCTTTCCCTGAAAGCTCCAGGAAAGGATATTGTCCACATAAAAGTGCTTTTTTAAAGAGTACCTAAGCATCATCTTACAATAATTGCTAAAGTGGGAGTTTTAAAGGAGACATTACAGAACCTTCTATGAGACAAGAAGGATATGCTTGGAAGTCCTAAGCACTCTTTAAATTTAGCTCCATGAGGTGAACATTGTGATAATTCTAGTCTGATTTCACCTAAGTAAAAGAGATTTTTAAATACAAAAATCACACAAACTACACAACAAACAAACACAAACACTAGTGTGCTCAAAATAGGTCTTTTCTGGAAAGAGAAAATTTAAAAAAAAGTATGTGGTAGCTAAAGAACAATGGAATCTACTAGCTATAGTCTGTTCAGAAACATGTTATTTTATAGCCTGGTAAAGTATCTGGCAACAATCTTTTTCATCAGATACCCAAGGATACTTTCCATTTCAGTTGGGGGTAGGGAAAACTCAAAAGGGCATGCCCATAATATCTTCACATAACCTCTAAAACAATGGTGGGGAGAAAAAAAATGCAAGATTCTTGGGTTACTGAAAATAACCTGTTTGTCATTATGTGGGCAATTATAAACTAGGACTTGCTTTTTAAAATTGCTAGGTTCAGCAGAGATTTCCCATGGATTTATCAGTAACAGAAATAAACAAGCATTCCACTGAGCTCTACTTGGAGGCGCAAGAAAGGCTATTGAGAAATATTTCAAAATCATATAGGCAGGAATTTAACTTAACCTATTGGGATGTTCATCTCCGTCCCAGCATCCTAGTGATTTTCTTAATTATCAAAAAGTTGGAACAACCTATTCTTGGAGGACAGCAACCTTGGGTTGCCACACACATCATGTCCTTCATCAGCAGGTCACTGCCAGGCTGGCAAGAGGTGACTTTAGAATCTCTGGTGAGCCCAGGTGCCAGGGTCTGTATGCTTGTAGTGCAGGTAGACTGGGGAAATCCTCTCTAAAAGTCATGCTGATTCCTCCTGGGTGAAATCATTTCAAGAGTTTACCGAAGTTCAATATAACACAATGACAAGCAATGCTTTCCAAGCAAAGTAATGGGGAATGGCAGTTTTCAGTTCAGACTTTCCATGGTAGACAAGCCATCAGGAATGTGTTCTTCCCTACTGCATTCTGCCTGCCACTTGTTGCCTGCGAACGACGCCAACTGAATGCTCTCTAAGGACAGGCAGACCCAGTCCAGAAGGCTTCCAAGAGAAAGCAGAGAAAGTCGCATTTCATTTTGTAAGACAAAGGATTGCAGGGGAGGGACCCCCGAGAAAACAAACAACTTTCAGGCAAGTGAAGAGGAACAGGTGTGAAAACGTCCAGATTTTTCAAGGGGAGCATTAGGGGGGAGACCCACCTAAATCTTCCATGAAGCAAACCTTCCTAGCTGGAGTGCATTCAGGAACTTGAGCAGCGCTTAGACTGCGGGAATTGACGGCTTTGTGAAAAAGCCTGCTGCTGTTTCAACCGAGGATGGAACCGATTGCAAAGACATCCGCAAGAATACGGGCACACGCTGTGTAAACTGCTCCAGGCATATTACACGGAGCAAAGGGAGGCTTCTTCGGTATCTTTTCTTAATGCCAGGGGGCTACCTTTCTCCCCTCCCCCATCCTACCTCTAACAACAGAAAAGTCGCGCAGGACCCGCAGCCCGAAAGAGGGTCCCAAAGAAGAGATCTGGAGACCGCGTCAGCTGAGAAAGCCTGAGCCTGTGACAACTCAGCGCCCACGCCGAAGGGCGCTTTTCACCTGGGAACCTGCGCGCGGCTGCGGGCAAACACTGCAGAGACGGATCTCTTGCGCCTCTGCACGGTCTTTGCGCTGACACTTACCAGCTGGGCAGAAAGCACGCTCTGCCCTTCAAGAAGATCCGCTTGGGTTCTTTCAGATCTCGTCTGTTCTTAGAGTGCAACTTCAGAGCTCTGCATTCAGTCTAGTTAGCACAATGCAAGAGAGACAGCGGACGGCCGCGGAGCCGCCGGAGCCGGCCTCTGGCAGGCTGCACTGAAGACGTCGTCGCGTCCGCCGGCCGGTGCGAGGCCCCAGACTGCAGCCTGGACTGCGCCGCGCGGCTGCGAGGGGCGCGTGTGCGCGGGCTGGGGAGGGGGAGAGGCGAGGGTGTGTCCTGGGAGGAATGCCGCGAAGGCCCAGAAATGACTCCCCTCGATCCAGCCCTTATCACTCTTAGGAAGGCTTTTGCTCTGCCCGGGGGCGGGAGCGGGGATTGCAATCACTCCAGAATGTAAAAAGTAACTTCAAGTCACAAGCAAAATGTAAAGCCCCTCGCGGGGGCTACCTTGGTTTGAAGCGTTTCCTGAATATCTCCGTGTATTTGACAAAGGTTGAGTCTCTAAGACTCCTTGGAAGAGGGGTAGGGGTGCAGGAGTCATGCAGTGGCTAGTAAGTGAATTTCTCTTAGTTATAAAAGAAATCACCTTCCCTTTGCATTTTTCAAGTAGACGCTTCAGCGCAGAAGTGTTTTTTAATTGCACCTTCCATCTGAATTATATTGCTCCTCTGATGCGGAGTTACTGCAAAGCTATAAATTAATCACCGTATTACACATGAAGCCCCTAGGAAAGGGAAAACGCGAGGAATAAATCTGGTCTTTGTTCCTTTTTGTGTTGAACAAGCCTGCCATGAATTGAATCTTTCCCCGAGCATCTAGGGAACGGACCCAAGGCTGTGATTCACGGAGGGCCAACCACGTGCACACGCACACGTCTGGTTGTCCTAAAATCTCTCTCTCTGCAGCATTAGGTCACAGTGATTCAGCTACTGCACAGACAGAGATTATAGATAAACAATAGGAGACACAGAACTAACCACTTAATAGAAGCCTACCTGCTTGGCAACTGTCACCAGTGGCAGACAGGGCTTAATTTTGACACATTTTAAAAGACGATCTCACTCTTCCAGTTTCCCCCATTTTCCAGTCCCAGAATTACTGTCATTTGCCAGTTTGAGAACAGAAACCCAGGGTTGTATTGGGAGATTTGAAGACGAGACTCATAAGGGAGCCATCAAGCCATTAATTTTAATGTAGCACATACAATGTCAAAGGCATGACACATTCTTGAAGTCATTAGAAACCATATCAGAAAGTTTTCCAGAAATAAAGTCATCTACAGAGGTCTAAACTAGATATAGTGCAAGGGAAATATCTTTTTTCCAAAGGAAATGTAAGATGTTGAAGAGAGAGTTTAGTGTGTGTTTAGTTCATTTTCATTGTCCCAAGGAAGTGACAGATCATGAACTATTGATTTTTTTTCTGCTTTATTAAATTTTTCTCCTTCCTTTGGGAAATCAATGTAACGTTAATAAGACTGAAGTTGTTGTTCACACTGGAAATGTCCTGAGTTGGGCAAGTTCAGTCTCTTCCTGTATGTCCTCTTATTTCTTCCTTCTACATTTTAGTTGTAGAACTTCACCAGTGTTGTTGAGTAACAGAATCTAATGCACTTCTTCATGGCTAATGCAGCTCAGGAAAACAGGGTGGTATGTTGGACCAAACTCATTAAGACAGATTTCAGGTCTGGGTTACCTTTCTTGTTTTATCTTCAGGAGGGGTCACTGGAACAATCTTCCCTCTGTGACTCTAGAGAGTATTTTACTGATTAAAATGTTCAGGCCAGGGATGGCCAGATAGCTCAGTGGATTAAAGCGCCTGCTTAGGCAGACACAGGGGCCATGGTTCCAACCCCAGTGGTGTGCTGTGCTGCCCTCCCCCACCCCCAGGGCACACTGAGATAGTGATTGAGATTGAGACTGGGCATGGTGGTGCGTGCCTGTAATACCAGCACTTGGGAGGCTGAAAACAGGAGGATCACTATGAGTCTGATCTGTGTAGTGAGACCCTAAAGACCCTGTGCTAAATACATTTTTAAAAAAGTTCAGGCCAAAGCAGGACAACTTGAGAGCCAACAAGCCCAGAAATATAGGCAGCCCCTTCAGCAGCTTTGGTAGAAACTGTGGACAGTTTAGAAGTCAGAAGAGCAGTCTGAACATCTGCTGTGCACAGAAGTCTTAGAGATGATGCCTTTTCCATGGTCCTATGTGCTTGTGTGGATGAGATCGGAAGGACAGATGGGTTCTGCTGTCCCCCTACATCCTTTGCCAGGAAGGCTGTTTGTTGGGGTGCAGCTAAGAGTGGTGTCCACTGTTTCCTGAAGCCCTATCTGCATTTTGATGCTCTGCCAATTGGCTTGGGCTGCAGATGAGAATGGTGCTCGTGCTGAGGGCTCTGCAGAGGTTCTGGGGTCAGGAAAAGCAGCACCGGCAGCTTTCTCAGGGAGCAGTCTATAGAGCACTCAAGAGGAGAGGAAGGGTGGGGAAGGAAAGGGGGAACCTGGGGAAGGGAGTTTATTGTCAATACAAATTTCCTGCTCTCTACTCAGTTCTAGTAAGTTAAAATCTCCCTCTGTCTAGGAGCCATGACATCAGATTAAAAAGTAATTTAATGTTTTGATTAAGTAGTGCATTTACATAATTTAAATGACAGTATATGCATTACGAAGTTGTCCATATGCTCAATCCTTCCATTCTTCTACAAGTTACCTGATAGCTTATGATAATAATTTTCTCTCTAGATTTTGAGGTTTCTACATGCATAAAACAAGTTCTTACTCTTTAATCTTTATTCACTAAAAATACTATATGTAGAAAAATTACTGGCCTTTTCCCTGAGCTCTTTTACTTCAATATACTTTTGAATCTTTCCATATAGTGTCTAATTGTTCATTCATTTAGAAACACACTCCTCAGTACTGACTCTCTGCCAACTACTGCTGCATTTACTGATGACATGGCAGTGACATAATTGACAGAAGTTTCTGCTCTGTAGATTTTTATCTAGAGGGGGGAATTTGCACATAAAACAAACAAGAAATATAACAAATAAGGTGTATATTGTGTTAGAACTTAATAGGAGCAATTAAAATGGCAGAACAAGGTGAGGATTTGGGAATGTGTGTGTGGGTGTATGATTTAAGAAGGACTGGTCAGGAGTAGACTTACTGAGAAAATAATGCACAGTAAGGATTTCATAGTGTTGAGAGAGTGAGCTTTCTGTTCCTCGAGGAGTCAGGCAGTGGGAACAGACATTGCAAAGGCAGCACATTTGAGGAAGAGCAAAGAGACCAATGTAGCTGGTGCAAAGAAAGTGCAGTAGAACATCCTATAATGCCAGAGAGGCAGTAGAGGAATTGCATCATGTAGGAGCTCATAAACCAGTGGATGGAGTTCTGACTTTTATTGTTCTTCGAGGAATAAGCAGCATTGTGAGAAGAAGAAGAAACGTAATGCAGCTTACACATGTATCAGTGCACAGAAAAACACATTCATGTTTAATGTTGCATAGCAGTCTCTTGGGTAAACGCACTGCGGCTTATTCAATCAGGACTCCACTGATACAAGTTTGCGTGGTTTCCAAACTTTTGCTTTCCACGATGTTATAGACTTCCACATAAGGCATTTTATGCTTGCAAGTATCTCTGGTATTAATTCTCACAAGTGGATTTACTAGATTTTACATTCATGATTTTGATAGACATAGCTAAATGCCCCTTCCAAAGGTGGAACCAATTTCCACTGCAATAATATTCTACAGTGCTTGGCTACCCCCAGCCTAGCCAACAGAATGTGCAATCGAAGTACTGGTGTTTGCCAATCTGACGGGTGCAACGTGATGTCTCATCATAATTTTGATTTGCATTTCTATAATTTTTTTTCTGTATTTTAGGGAAGGATTTACAGGATGTTCAGAGTCTCACTACTAGATTGTACTCAGAATGATCCTCCAGTTTACAGCCTCCCAAGAGCTGGGATTACAGGCACATGCCATCACACCTAGTCTCAATTGCCATCTCAGCATACCCCAGGGGCAGGGCCAGCACAGCAAGCCTATGGTTCAAATCCCTGGCCACTGAGCCTGCTTGCAGATGCTTTAATCTGCTAAGTTATTTGGCTTGCCCTGCATTTCTATGATTTTAAATGAGACTAAACTCTTTTTCTATATACTTATAATCCAATTCTATTCCTATTGCAGTGGCATATCTTTTACATACCTTTCCCTTATTCTGCTGGAGTCTTTTCCTTTTTTCTTACTGATTTCTTGGAATTTCATGCTTATTAAAAAGGATACTTTTTTGAGTTTTAAATTTTTGTGTTTTGTTGTTCATCTTTTAACTTGGATAATAGTATTTTACAATATACAATTTCGAATTCTCATGCACTTGGGTATATCAATCTTTATTTTATTTTTAAAAGAAAATAGAAATAGAAAAAACATATTAAGCTATGAATCCTGCTTAATTTTGTTCCAATAAATAATCCAATCCCCCTGCCTTGGTTACCGGGGTTGAATCAAGGGCCTCCACACTAAGTTACACTCCCAGTCTTTCTTATCTTGTATTTTGAAACATGGACTCACACAGTTATGCAGTGGACCCAAATTTGGAATCCTCCAGCTTCAGCTTCTCTGAGGGATGGGACAAGTGTGTACCACCATGACTGGCTCCACTACCATTTGGAAAAATGGTTCCATAAACCTTGTGGTAATCAATATTTAGTGAGATTTACAATCTCTCTCTCTCTCTCTCTCTCTCTCTCTCTCTCTCTCGATACCAGGGATTGAACTCAGGACCCTGTGCTTGCCAGGCAGGTGCTTGTTTTACTGAGCTATCTCCCCAGCCCTCAATCTCTTCTTAGAGTACAGTTTAGTAGTATGTGTATTCATGTGGTTGTGCAATAGATTTCCAAAACACATTTATCATGCTAAATAGAAATTTAATTTCTACTAAATGTAGCACTACCTCGCCTCCTTCAGCTGATGGTAATCACCACTCTACATTTTAGTGAATTTAACTAGTTCAGAAACTAGTTTAGATGGAAGTGATATCATACAGCATGTGTCTCTTCATGACTGACTTCTTTTGCTTAGTCTAATGTCCTCAAGGTGCACCAGTGCTGTGAAATCTGATTCCACTTCCTTTCTCGTGGCTAATCCTCCCACTGCAGACGTACACCCCATTTTCTTTATCCATGGATCTGTCAACAGACATTTGGGTTGCCTACACTCTTGGCTATCTTGAATAATGTTGCTACTAGTGTGGAAGAGCGAGTATCTACTCAGGGCCCTGTTTTCAGTTCTCTTGGATATACAGCATGCGTGGGACAGCTGCTTCATTTTGTAATTTTATTTCTAATGTTTCGAAGACTTTTCCTTCATGCTGATTTCCATCACTGTGCTGCCCCATTTTATAGTCTCACTTTTAATTCTCAGTTCTTATTGAGTTGTAGATGTTCTTCATGCGTTCTGGATGGCAACCTCCTGGAAGATATACGATGTGCAGATGTCCTCTCCAATGCCACTAGTTGATTTCTAACTGTGTGGGTTACGCACTAAAGGCGCATAAGGTCATTACACCTACCGTAGTTGCATTTGTCTATTTCTGCTTCTGTTGCCAGTGTTTTGCCTTTCTACCTCTTTACAATGGTAATCCTTTACTCAGTTTCTGGAGATAGCATTTTTGTCATAGTTGGCCCAATTTTTAGATGTCCACTCTGTTTCCTTGGTTGATGCCTTAAATCAGGTGACACTCCTGCACTGTTTAAATAGTGAGGCTTTTCAATATCTAGTGGGAGCTGGGCCCATATGGAGGTACATGTGTGTCACCTCAGGACAGGAGAGCCAGCCTCCACATGGTCCCCCAAGTGACCTCTCTTGTACACAGCATTTCATTTTGTCATGTGGTCCTTTGTCCCTGCCCTTGCTCATCCAGGTCCTACACCTGCTATGGCAGCCCCAGTGATAAAGCTTTCTGCTAGGGATCTTTAGGGAAAATTCCTCATGGAGTGAATGTTTTCCCTGATGTTTTCTGAGTCCACAACACTTAATTTGGTGGTATGAGTACTAAAATGTTATTTTATGAAGAAATATTTGTGCATGTTATTTAGGTTTATATATACATAAATGATATTTTTTAGGAGTCCACATTATTTTTTAATAGAGTAATATAAATAACTATTTCCAGATTTCAGCTTTAGTGTATTTATTTTGGAGGTGATACAGCTGTGTCTTTCTTGGGCAGTCTCACATGTGATCTCTTGTCACCTTTCCAATAACACTGTGAGTTTTCCCATTAAATGGATGGGAGAGGCTGAGGTCACATTTCTTAAAAATGCCTTTCTTCATCATTCTCTATATGCACAGGTACATAACTTAGCTTTCAGGTAAACTACAGAATGGCCTAGATGCAGAGAGATGTTTTCTATTGCTCAAAGGACAGAATAGTAAAGGCTAATGTTGAAAGACTGGAGGGTTTCCTCAGTCTTTCAAACTAAAAGAGATCCTCATCTTTTTGGGACAATTTGAGTTTGGTTCTGTGCCCAGCATGAGTGACTGGACAATCTCTGGTGTCCCTTTCCCCCTGAAATGCTCAAAAAGAAAATCTCAGGGGGGTCTAATAATGCATTTTTAAGCTTAAGCACCGGAAGTATGATCTGTCAAATGATTGTTATCAATGACATTCAGATTTAAAAGCAGAAAGTGGTTATGTAACAAGATGCTAATGGAGAAATTTAAGTATAGACTCAATTACAACAAAATAATACTACTTTTCTTTTGGATTTAGAGACCATGAGATTATAATCAACTTCCAATTGCCTCTGGTCAAAGAAAATGTAAATATTCTCTTGTCTTTTTCTCCCTGGGCTAAAAGGAAAAAGAGAAATACATGGAAATCTTTCACATGGAGACACTTTAGGATAATGTTTTCTTCTAACTAGAAATTCCAGGTTGTCCTGAAACTCGACATCTGAATCATGCTGACTAGTGAGACATTGTTTGAGCAAGATCGGAATTCTGAACATTCTTCGAGGCTTCATAAAAATCCCCAAATGATGGACAAATGCTTATGTTGTGGTCATGTAAAGAAAAGCCCCCTCGTGATTCTGGACTGAGTTGGTTTGTTTTATATTTATAGTTTCCACACTGGAGGAATGCAGAATTTGGCATGGGGAAGAGCATGGGGAAAGGAAAGAAGGCAGGCAGGAAGGAAGGGGAACAGGCTTTGTCTGCATGCGGGGATGTGTGAGTGTGTGTGTGTGTGTGCACATGTGTGCGTGTATATACACGTGTGTGTGCTCATGCACATATGTATATGTTTAAGGAGTCTATGAGTTAGAGGGGAAGAGAGTTTTTTAAAACTGTTTTGTTCATTTGTTTTTAAAGCAGAACCTCCTTCAAGTGTCTAGTGCTGGAGAGAGGCTGGAAGAATTTTTTACTCTGCTTGTTAGCAGCACCATCTGTTTACAATGAAAGTTTGGCTTCCACTTTTTGGCACAAATAAAAGCCCTAGGGTGCCCATATAAGTCAAACAGACAAAGCATGCATTCCCAGGCCCGAAGGATCACCCTGCCCTGCCTGTGCAGGACATTCATGGTAGATTTACACAGCATCTTATTCCTACATAAATTCAAGAGGAAGCTTCCGAGGGGCAAAGGTGGGTCAGAGGTCACTGGAATGCACAGCCTGGGCAGCTCATCTGCCACCTAATGAAGTGGCGGATGCCTCGCGTCACACTTGCCAAGAAAGAGGTTGGTAAATGGCAAAAGTACCTTGCAGTAAAAATTCCTTTCTGTGCTTGTCATAAGATTCTTAAAGATTCACACACCAAAACAAGGAAACATTATATATACATAATTGCTAAAAATGGGCCCAAATTCTAGGTAGGAAGGCATATTTCCATAAATAGCAAAACAAGTATGGTAAGCAAATAAGAGAAAGCTTTCCAGAGCCAACCATCAACAAGCAGTGGGGTGGGACTCAGCAGAGGGGTCAGGCAGCACATGCAGTGTACTCGCTTTTAGCTCGATTTTCCTAGCTCCCCACCTAGAAGTGGGGGTATTTGACTCTCACAAATAAACTGCAGCTAAAGACTTGAAAGACAGTAACAATAGGGACTGAACTACATTTTGAAAAATTTTCATAGTAATGAGGGCAGCTTCGCAGAATATTACGTGCAAGCCACTGCCCATTGGCTATTTTTTTTTTTTT
>NDGM011035311.1:0-20360 GCA_002564305.1 Octomys mimax
GAGGGAGGAGGGAGGGGGGAGAGAGAGACACACACACCAAGACCCACACCAACACTGATACCAACTGACCAAGTATGGACCTGGATCCCAGGGTGTGCTACGTTGGCCACCAAAACCGGGCATGATGGTACAAGCCTGTAATCCTAGCACTGGGGAGGCTGAGACAGGAATGCAAAGTCTGGGTTAATCATAATAGAAAGTTGGATGGGAGAAAGAGTTGAATTTGGCCAGCTGGAAAGAGATCACACATGTTTAGATTTCAACTACAAGTTTTGGAGGTCTGTTCACATTGCAGAAAATATTTTTTAATTAATTAATTTATTTGGTACAGGGTCTCACTATGCAGCTTGGATTCATAGTGATCCTCCTGTCTCACCTCCCCAGTGCTGTGATTACAGGCATGTACCACCACTGTGTCCTTGTGTTTGCCAGACAGGTACTTAAGACTGCCAAGCTATCTCCCCAACCCCCGAAACGACTTTTACCTTATACACTTGTTTAAAAATTTAAAATTCTGATTAAAGCATTCATTAATTAAAAAAAATTTAAATGGCTCTTGATAATCTGCAGGAGAAAATCTAAACTCTATTTACAAGATGTATTCTCAATTATTTACCAAACCACAGCTCAAACTAAAATGCAGCCCATTTTCTCCCTCCCCTCTGTGCTCCTCCCATAAAACACACCTCCTCTTAGTGATCTAAAGGTGGACACTCTTCTAATGACACTTTCCAGGTAGCTATCTTAACTCCACACCTACATTGGATTAGCAGGCTCTTCTCTACAACATGTTATGTGTATACTACCATAGGGTCAATGAAAGGTAAATGTCCAAAGTTCTTGACAAGATAAAAGAAATGAGTGCAAACTGTAATACTGGATTCCTAATCAAAAGCAGCTGTTTAATAAATATATTTACCAAGATAAAATTGTCATCAAGTACATTAATGGCAAAACTGTAATTTATTTGACATTCATTAGTCTACTGGGACTATTCTACAATGTTAGTGTATTTGTCCTCAATATTATTACTTCACTCTGTATTTAATAACATTTGCTTTTGTTATAAACTGTTATTCAGAAAAGTTAGTTCAGATAGTAATTTTCATATGACAAATTTTTTATTTTAGACTTGATAACTATACTTGAATTAAAGACAATACAATGGCCATGGATTGGACTTCTTCACATAAGTAAGTATCTTTTAAGATTTGTCTAAGCATACAAAAGTTTACCACATATCAAAAATTTGTAATTTCACAATATTTGATTTTATATCTCTCAAATGTTAGGTTTAATTCAACTGTAAAATAAAAATATGTAATGAATAAGATTAAACACTCTTATACCTGTTGATAGAAGAAATTCAGAGTTGGCTTGTCTTCGGTAAACTGGTTTAGAAATCCTTTTGGCAAATAACGAATTCTCAGTTCATATCTAAAAATAATTCATGAAAGAATTAGAAATAATTTCCTCATAGTCTAAAATTAGAATATTAATGCATAGCATTGCTAATAATTCTGAAATTTGATACAATCATTAAAGTGAAATATTGATTTTTCATACTAAAACAAGTATACTTTTTGGAGCATGCTACAACCCAATGCTTCTGCAATGAGCCACAGTAAGAAGAGAGTCCACAGTCCATCAGCCCCAGTAATCACTCTCCACCTACCACAGCCCAAAGAAAGCACCATCCCTAGTCCTGCCACTGCCTACAAACCTCCCTTAGATCTAAACTGACATCACAGGAATACTATATTGTCTTCAGCGTGTAGCATCTTTCCTTCAACAATATGCTGGGAAATCATCCATACCTAGTAGCTACTTAATCTCAGCTGAAAATGTATTGCATTGTATACCACAGCACAATTACTTATCCTTAGTACAGCCAATGGCTGTACAAGCTGTTTCAATAATTTGGTTATTAGGAACACTCTTTTTTTTTTCTCTTCTTCTATACATCAAAACACATTTATTTGTTCAGGAAGCCAAGCTCCACAGTTAAAACAACTTTACCAGAATGTTTTCTGTATCTTTTTCTTTGTGTGTGTCTATCTATATGAATGCTCTCATAGATTGTCTTCAGGTGAACATATGTACACATTTCTCTTGTGCCTATATCTAGGAGCATAATCACTGGGTCATAACAAATATAAACATGACCTGCTGTAATTACCACATAGGCAAAAAAAAAAAAAAAAAAAAAAAAGCTCTAAATTACAGCTCACTCACAACAGCAGCATGACATGACAATGTTCTGATTTCTCAGTTCTACCTGGTATTCTCTAACTTGTTCCTTCTACTTCTTCTGTACAAAGCAATTGTGCATACTGGTCTAACTTGGGATTTCCTTCATTAAAAATGAGAATGTGCTTCTCCATGTTCATTAGACACTTCAGACACCTCCTTTTGTAAAGTATCTGTTAAACCTCTCATCCTTTTTTTCCCCTTCGAAACTGTCAGCCTTTCCTCCCACTACCCTACACTGAAATACAGGTGTCTTGTGCATGTGTGTGTGTGTGTGTATTTGGGATGTAAGGATAATAAATACTCTCTTTCACTCTGAAGCTTGCCTTCCTTAGTGGTATGTTTTTATTGTTTTTAAAACTTTTAATGATGGGGGACTGGGAATTGAACTTAAGAGGCTTTGCACTGAGCTAACCATCCATCCATCCATCCACTTGGAGACAAAGTTTTGCCAAATCATAAAGTTGCCCAGGTTTTGAATTTGCAACCCTCTTGCATCAGCCAAGTACTGCAATTACAACCACTCACGACCACAACTAGATTTAAGATTTTTCAGAAGGAATAGTTTAAAATGCATTCAGTATACACCAGTTCTGCCTCATTAAAATACAGTTACCAAATAATTAGGTTCCATTTCACACTTGCTCCTAGAGTATAATAGCTATATATATTATATCTTAACAATATTTTAATAATATATAATTTTTTTCTGGTGTCTGAGTTAGACATTTACAAAAGTATAACATATTTCATTGATTTGACTTGCCAGGTATTAACTACTTTATACATACTACTTCTATTCATCAGCGTAAAGATCAAAGATCAGAAATGTAATTATTTGGATTTGGTATATAAAGAAATGATTCTGGATGCAACTAGAGACCATATTCTTAAGTGAAATAAATCAGACTCACATGTGTAAATATTGTTTTACTAGAGCAACAATCTGAAAGAGTAAATAAAATCTGAAAGGTACAATACAACTGTGAAAGGAAAAGAATCTGCTCAAAGGGAAAAAACAACTGGGATAAGGAAAATGACGAAAGAAGGATGGAAAAAAGATATATTTATGTATACATACAGAATAGTTTGGATAATTGTACTGCTGATTTCTGTTGGTCTACTGAAAGGAGCCGTTAATGCTTAAATTTTTTTCTTCTCTTTTAATTTCTAGTAACCTTTTTTTGTTTTACCAATGTTGCGTGCTTATATCTGGTAATCTAGACTTTGAAGACAACAATACACAATATAAAAACCATTGTTGAATGCCTATTACTTTATTTAGCAAAGTTCTGTGTTGTTTCTATTTTCTTTTTTACTATTTTTTATTCTCTTAAAAAATTATGCTCATCAAGAGTAAATAATCCACTCAAGTGGTACATGTTCAGGATACAAAGACACTATAGAAGGGTTTCAGGTTACACTATTAATGTTACCCCCACTGAAAGATAAAACGACTGAGATCCTCATCCAAACAATGGTTAGTCTACAACCAGCATCCTAATGCTGCCAACGGTAATACTAGGATCAACTAAGTATTTATTGAACAGTTAGTACATGAGAGGAATTTAAGTAAGTTTCTTTTTTAAGAAACAGAATGTGTATTCTCCATCAAGGCTGCCCAGACTGCTGGGTATGGCAGCACACACCTAAGGCAGGAGGGTAATTGAGAGTTGGAGACCAGCCCAGGGTACAAAGTGAGCTCAAGGACAGCCTGAGCTGCATAGCAAGACCCTGTCTCAAAACACACACACACACACACACACACACACACGAAAAAAATAAGTAAGAAAGAAAGAAATAGAAAGATTGCCTAGACTGTGATTCCCTCCTTACTCACTGTCAGTCATATTTCTCTGAGCCTCAATTTCCTCATAAGCACATCAGAGGAACCAATGAATCTGTAAACTGAACGTTGCTAGAACAGTTACTATCATACCATAATAAATAGTCTCTAAAGGTAATTTTTAGTCTTTACTCAAAAAAAACCCAAAACTTTTTTTAGCACGGATTACATACATCTCAGATACAGCTAGAGAGGCAAAGTGCTGGTCTCAAAAAGCTTGTGATCTTGGGACAAGTCAGACAGCAAATACGCAAATCTGTGAAGTGTTACAAAGACAAGCAACATAAAGGGAATGCTACTTAATAGAATACTGTTTTATAGAGTAGTCAGTCAAGGACATTCTGCCAGTGATCTCTGAGCATAAGTTTATATGAGGGAGGCAAGGAAGGGAGTGATGCCATTATGCACAGAAAGAAGAGTTCCAATTTAGGGGTACAGACCAGAAAGGCTATAGAACTGAAGGACATTTGAAAAGGCACATGCAAGCAGAGTAGATCAAGCTGAGGATGTGAGCACAAATAAAGTTTCAGAGAAAGATGAAGGCAGCAGATAGTAGGTAACATAAGCCAGTGCAAGTTATGAGCCCACTTAAGTTCCAATGAGCAGATACTGATACAACAGGCCATTTTTGGCAAGACCACACCATAAAGAAAAGACAAAAGGGGTCCAAAAGTGTAAATGGGAAGATTACAAGGGCAACTATCAGGCTCAGTGAGAAATAATAACCCTATTTAAATAGATGGGGGAAAAATGTAGGGAGTTATGTAATTTTTTCAAGATCCCATTACTACCATTCTCTAGTAAAAACATGCATGACTGTTCCAATGCAGAATAAAACTAAGAGAAACTACCTATGACTTATGCTCCTTTAACACACTACAAACTAGCATACTTTACACAAAACCTTCCTGAAATGTTGCTCAACATCACCTAATTGCTGTCTAATCACCTCTTTGTCCTTAAACTGTAATACCTGATGCTCACACATCCTATTGGCCCACTACAGCCACAGCCTCATCCCTTCTCTCCCAGTCATTTTCCTCCTTCTATTAAGCATCCAACTGTATCCTCACATACACTGTCTATTAACTCCCAAATACTAGATAAGTATATGTCCAAAATAGTTACCTTTTAGCTCCTACTTTTAGGCCATATATTCCTATAGGTACTACTATCATCTATCTTTCTGAATCTTAAAAAGTCAACTATCAACACTACTGACTACCCATAAGGTAATCAATGGTGGGAGAACAGAATGTTTCAAAAAAGCTAACCTGAATTAACCACAACTAAACCTAACAACTGTAATACTAAGATTAGCTACCTATTTGTGCCATGAAATTGATAAGTAACTTCACAAAACACAAATGACCCCCATAAATAACAAATATGGACACATTATCATAATAAACTTCCAATTTTAAAAATGGAGAATAGAAATAAAAATGTCACTTGGAAAAATGATAGTTAATAATCACTGCAAAACTGAATCATCAATGAATGTTATGATTAATAGATGAAAATATAATGAAAATCAGGATATCAACATATCTCAATGTACTGTCTTGTCTTAAATTGTTGCTCTATTGTTGGGACAAAGTACCTGACGCCCATAAGTTAAAGGAAGAAAGATTTTAATTAATTAATTAATTTATTTATTTTGGCGGGACCGGGGATTGAACTCAGACCCTTGCGCTTGCCAGGGAAGTGATTATTCTACTGAGCCATCTCCCCGGTCCCAGGTTTTATTTTTTAAAATCATTTATTTATTAACTTATTTGGTAGAGGATCTCACTACAAAGCTCAGATTCACAGTGATCCTCCTGTCTCAGCCTGCCCAGCACTGGGATTATAGGCATGTGCTACAACACCTGGTTTCAGTGGCTGGTTCAACGCTGGCATGGCATGCAGTATCAGGGATCGAACCCAGGTCCTTAGCCAGGCACTTAGACTGCCAAGCTATTTCCCTGGCATGGAACAGTTTATTTTAGCTGATAGTTTGTAGAAGTTTTACTCTATAGCTGGTTTCAAGGCAGGGTGGCATGACAGTGAAGAGTCCATGGCAGGGAAGACATGAAACACAAAAGCAGCACTGAATCTCCCTTTTCCTTTTATTCTATCCAGGCTACCTAGCAGAATACTGGAGAACAGTTCTGAGTGTGTTTGTGGATAACTGATACATAGATCACCAAATAAGAAGGAAAGACCAACCCCAGATGTGGGTGGCACCAACCAACACCCTTGTACCCTGGATGAAATAAAAAAGAAATCTTTTGTTTTGTAAAAGCTCCAGTCTTCACTACCACCTTTCTTTCTTTCTTTCTTTCTTTCTTTTTTTTTTTTTTTTTGCAGAACCGGGGACTGAACTCAGGTCCTTGCCCGCTTATTCTACCGAGCTATCTCCCAGGCCCCTTCGGTACCACTTTTCAATGTTAGTCTCTAGTTCTTTCAGACTTCCAGTACACACCCTTTGGCTATCTGACACAGACACACACTGGACTCTACAATGAGCTCAAGCAAGGCCTTTGTCTCCCAAATGTGCAGACAGTCATTTTGCATTCTTCCATCTCAAACCCACTGTCAAGACAAGTTAGTTTATAGACCTGTTCATTTAGTGAACCCTCATATAGATTCTGACAACAGAAGTAGGGTGATTTCTATGATGCTACTTGACTACATGGTTCAGAAGTCTTTGGAACTAGTTTGCAGAAAAATCTAGAAAGGCTTGAAGATGGTAGCTAGCAAAGCAATGCTGTAATCTGAGTCTGATGGAAGATTCTGCTCAGAGCTCAGAAGACCAAACTGCTGATAACAATGAAGACTATGAAGGCTAGACAAACAAGGTTTCAGCTGGAACAAGGACTCCAGACTGGTAGTTATGCTGCAGTAAAAAATTTGTTTATACTTTCCTCATGTCCTGAGTTTGCGGGATACTAAGATTAAAGGTAGCAGAATAGCTCAATTGTCAGGGGAAATTTCAAGTGGCTCAACATTCAGGCTGTCGCACAGACATGCTGGAACTGTTAGTAAGCTCTACACTGAAACTCAAGCAAAGGCACAGCTGGCTGACCTCAAAAGTTTTGAGTTTAGCCAGAAAGGAAGTGCCTGTAAGGTTGGGGCACACAAAAATGGAGCCGAAGAGAGTTCAAAAGATTACTCTTAAAAAGCCAATAAAGCAACAGGAAAAATGGCTGAAGAGCATATGAGGACCAGGCAAGGCCCCATCCTCCTCAGGCTAAAAATACAAAAGTGAAAGACCACACTGAAAAAAGAACCTTAGAGCACAGTGCTCTAGAACTGCTACCTAGGGAATTTGTTCCCCAAGATCTGATTCAGAGTGCTCAGCCATCCAGGTACTTAAAAGAGATTTTTAGAGGGCCAGCGAGATGGCTTAGTGGAATAAGCGCTTCCCTGGCAAGTGCAAGGGCCTGAGTTCAATCCCTGGTTCCACCAAAAAATAAAAAATTAAAAAAAAAAAAAAAAGAGAGAGAGAGAGATTTTTAGAGCCATGTTACCAAGATACCTGGTTACTGCCTTAGCTAGTAGCAGATCTTTCTGTATGGTATGGATTTTACGGGGATGCAGAATACAAGAATTGTAGGTTTCTGGGGTATCCACAAAGATTTCAAAAAAGGCCTAAGAGGCCAGACAGTGTGCCCTGAAAAGGCAACGTGTTACACTATAAGAGTGAAGCCCAGAATCTTGTAGAGACTCCAGAGTTGGTGAATCTAAGAACACGAAACATCTAAGCAAAGTCAAAAACAGTGAGTTAAAGAAGTCCAAGAGAGAAGCCACGCAGGTTATATCTACCAATAGAATAAATAGGGATGCCCAAGCTCTTTGGAGTCCACATCTTATCAAAACTTGCCCCTGAGTACTGGAGAGGGATGTATAGGATTTAATTTTTGCCTTCTTGGGTTTTGGTCTTACTTTAGTCCAATTTCTTTCTATACCCTTATTTTTCCCTTTTGGAACTGGACTGTTTACCCTATCTGTGTACTGTACTGATTTGTACAGGGGCTCCAAGATAAAAGTGCACCATGGAAAATCTCAGGAGACTTCAGAGTTGGTTTTTTTCAGCAGTGTGAAACTGATAGGACTTTGGCAGATATTATGATTGTCTCGTTACTCTTCTCTTGTTGCTGGGACAAACACCTGACACTCAAAATGAAGGAAGGAAAGGTTTATTTAGCTTATAGTTACTACAGATTTCAGTCCATACTCAGCTGGCTCCAAAGCAGAGGGGCACATGGCAGACAGCAACCTTTCATGGGGGCACTAAAGAACAGAGAGCAAAAGTACATGAGCAGTGGCAACAAATGCAACAGTGAGCAAGTGTGTCTCTCTTATGCTACATTCAGGTTTCCTGCCCCAGGCTGGGGCTAGCACTCACACCCATAATCCCAGTAGATCATGAGTTAATCACAAAGTCTAGAAGTCTGCCCCGTGACTGCATGACGCTTTGGGGGGACTAGACGCACACTGTAACACAGATAGAATAAATGCATTTCACGTAAAGGGATGTGCATGAGTCTCTTCAGGGACAGGATATTATAGTTTATATCTAGATGTTTCCCAAGAGCCTCATATGCACTCATGAAGCAAAATAAACCTTTCCTCTTTTATTTTGTGGGTGTTAGGTATTATGTTTCAGCAATGAGGGAAGTGACTGAGACAGTGGGTGAGGGTACACTGAACTTCTGTGCTCTACATGTGCAAATTTCAATATATATTGAGAATTTTAAAAATCCCTCACTCAAACGGGTTCTCATGGATACTTATTACCACAAGTACAAAACAATCGGCCCTGTAAATATGGGAGTTCTTTTTTTTTTTCATGTATTTAGTACAGGGTCTCAGTACGTAGATCGGACTCACAGTGATCCTCAAGCACTGAGATTACAGGCATATGCCCAGTCTCAATCACCCAGTCTCAATCACTGTCTCAGGGGACCCCGGGGGTTGGCCTGAGAGTTCTTTAATTATGGTAATAAATGCCCAGGTGCATCAGTTTTAAATAGGATGGCCAATAAACACTAGTTATACAGCCACAGACCCAACAGAAAGTAATTCCAAAGCATGTTTAATCTACTGACAACATGTCTCAAAGGACATACACCTCTAGGTCAACTAAATGGGGCAGCTCCTTCTCCAGTTCAGCCAAGCAGGAAAATTGAGATTTGTATGTATGATGTGGGGGTGAAGGTTTGTTGGGACTAAACCCCAGGGCCTGCCAGGGCTCTTCCACTGAGCCACAGTATCCCCAACCTCCAAACAGTAACTGACTCTATAAAGAATGTGTTTCTAAATACTGACCAGTTGGGAACTCATCATGATTCTGGAGATGGTGCCACCCCATTTCTGCTTTTGACAGTGAGCCAACTGTTCAACTTCATGGTTCCAAAAGCCCTTATACACTACAAAAAAACTTGTTCTGCTAGGAAAAACTGTCAATGATCAACAGCATAGTGCTGCTTTAAGAGCTCAATAAAGTACCTCCTCCTTTTTTTCCTAAAACAGTTAACAAATAATCTCTATCTCAGGTTTAAGGAGTACAGACCATTTCCACTGAAAAGCAAGAAATTTAGGTCAAAAGTCAGAATACTTAAAAAAAACAAAAAAGAAAAGTCAGAATACTGGCTACCTCCAGAGGTTAAAAAAAGAATGTAATTAGAAATGGCCATACTGGGGATAGAGCTCAGTGGTATAAGTCTCTGCCTGGGCAAGTGCAAGGTTCCAAGTTCAATCCCTGGTACATAAATAAGAAAGCAAGCAAGCAAACTCACTCGCTCTAATTAAGCAGGCTATAATTCAAAGAAAAAAACACAACATGCTATTGGCTAGAGACATGTAAAAGGGCCCTATTACTGACAACAGTAAGTATAGATGAAGATTATAATATAAACATGAACTTCTGAATTAAGAATATAGCCATAAAATCATTGAGAATGAAAAGACATAATTACTCATAAAAATAAGTAATAACAATTATAATTGGATACATTTCAAGTGAAATGAAAACATGAAATACAAACACTATAACCTTTAAACACTGTAACAATAAGCTTGACAAATATCCACATAAATACATGCCCTATATATTTACAAAGAGAATATATATTTTTTTCAAAAAGGATAAAAACATTAATAAATACTAAGGCAATAGGGTTTCAATAGGGTTAAATATTTAACATTATAATAATGTTATTCTTCCTATACCGCAATAAAAAAAAACCCAATAAGCAATAATCTCTTTTAAAATGTTACACACATCTGAAAGCTAAACCATATACCTCTGGCTGAAGAGGATAATAAGAGACTGATAATAAAAACACTATCAAAATTATGCAGCACATTCCAAGCGAGATCAAAATGGCTAGTTATGGGCTAAACACATTTATCAGAAAATATGAATGAACAAAAAAAGCAATTTATATTCATCGATGAATATTGTTTGGTTACTAGTTGAAATACAAGGTTACATATAATAATACTAGATTTCACTTTTGTTTCACCATTACATTATCAGTATATTAATTTAGTTAATTTTTACTTAATTTTTTTTTTTTGGTATTTTAGTACAGGGTCTACTGGGTCTCACTAGCATAGATCATACTCGTAATGATCTACCTGTGTTCAGCCTTTTAAGAGCTGGGATCACAGTTGCATGCCACCATGGCCAGTCTCAATTGCTGGCTCAGTTAGCCCCAGGGATCAAACCCTGGCTGCTGCATCTACCTACGTAGGGGCTTTAATCCACTGAGCTATTTGGCTGGCAAACAGAATAATGAATAAGACAAAGTCCCCAAAAGGGAACAACAAACATGTAAGGCCAAGGAAGTCACAAAAGTTGAGCCCTCACCCAGAGTGAGGGAGAGCCCAATGAGGCCAAAAAAGTGAAAACGAATATCCAGCAAAGTCATACAAACAAGCAATGTTCAAGAACCAGTAAGAAAGTCAAGGGACTACAACTATGTTAAGGCAAGCAGTTAAGAGACAAAAGCAAAAAGGGCAGTAAAACAAAAGCCAAAGGTAAAATGGAAGGGATTCCAATTTACCAATTAACAAAGCTGGCAAGAGAGAAGAAACCATCTAATCAGTCTCCAACTTGAGTGCTTATGAAACAATTCTAAACTATATTTAAAAAATTAAATGAGAAACTAAAATTTGAAAGGGACCAATATCACTAGAATGGAAAAAGAGAATAGTAGGAGGAGAGAGGACTGCATGGGAAGAGAACTTATGGAACTCTATCCAGTGCAATCTGAGGTTATTGGAAGTTTCTATACAGAAATTATTCACACATTTAAACGGATGCCTTACACTCTAAAATCCAGCACATCCCTTCAGTGATACCATGGGAAACATTCCCAACCAACAGCTTTGCACTATTCTATTACACCTCCCCTATCAACCATTAAAAAATTTTGCAGTGGTGACTGCAGAAACTTGTTACTTTCTTTGTGTCCATCAAGTTAAATGTGTGGGAAAGGACAGTCTTTTCTGTCGAAAAAATAATAATTAAAATAATTTCTTTTTAAAGAATCCTTATTTTTGTAAAATGTACATCTAATAGTTTAACCATTCCTTGAAAACCTGAGACAATGGGCTACTTGCCTGCCCATCTGAAATAAAACTATGTAACAGAGCCTTCTAAATCTCAGAACTCACTCTGCCTATCAAGCATCATTTATTAAACCAGCCATTCACTTTAGATGGTGAGGCAACACTCTCACCAATGGAGTAAGCACAGTGGCCATAGCGTATCAGAGATAAAAACTGAGAAGACTACCCACTTAGTGTGCTTGTATCTTCTAGCTATATACCCTTTTGCAGAAGTTGCCATCAGAGACACTTTCTAGAGTTTTTGTTTTCTTTTGTCCTGTTTCCAACAGGAGAGAATCTGTGCCCAACAAATTTGTGAATTTTACATCAAAGCCAGGTCTAGGAGAACAATAAGAGGTTATACAGCACCCTAAATTGGGACCACTAGGAAGATCATGAAAGCAGGAGGAAAACCAGAATAATATAGTATCTAGGAAGATAAGTGAAAAATACTCGTTAAATTTGTGAGAAGTGAACCTTTATAATTATGTAACTGTCCTCTATATACTTAAGAATGTTTCTAATAAAATACTAATGTTTTTCATATAATAAAATACTAAAGCATTTTCATATGATATCAACAGGGTAATACCATTCTTTTTCTTTTCTGGTTCTTATTTGCTGTTACACTTTTTTTTTTTTTTAAAGAGTTCTTACATTTTACATGAGAACTGTTCAAACTGAAAATGAGCTCATACTATTTTGTCTTATGAAGCCAATATGTGTTTATATCTACCCAATGTTTTCTTTCTTGCATCTGAAACTCTTTCAAAGATTATTTTTCTTTCTCCTAGGGCATTTTTTTAAAAGTTTCTTTTGGCAACAAATTCAAAGGGAACTATGTCTATTACAGCAGGATTTAAATGGTAATTTGAGTAATCAACTTTCCAGTTTTTTCTCAGTACTTTGAACATATTTTTCTACTATTCTCTTGGTCACTGTTACTGATGTTGAAAAAGCAAAAATTTTTCTTTGCTTCCTCTTAGCATCCTATCTTATTTGCTGACAAACTATTTTACTATAACCTGCTAATTGGGATTTTTATGGTAATCCTGTACCTGAGGGCTTATGTTACTCATTGATTAAAGTCTATTCTCATCTAATATCTTGGGATTGTTTTCCTCTTTCCATGCCTTTTACTCTTCTTTTAGAGTATTAGAAATGCGTTGGCCCCCTTATTCTTCATGTTATATAAACTTTTCATATTTTCTATCTGTTCATTCTGTACAATGTTTCTAAAGGTTTTCTCATTTCTACCTCCTTGATTAGCTCAGCTATATATTATCAATAGGAATTCCTATTTAATTTTAGTTGGAAAAAAGTGAAAGAAATGAAAAGAAATTTTTAAAGCTTGAAGATGCAAACATTTAGATTCACTGAACATTTTATTAAGAATATGATTAGAAGGCCAGGGAGATAGCTCAGTGGCATAGCACTTGCCTGGCTAGCACAAGGTCCTGACTTCAATTCCCAGTACCAAAAACCAAAAAAGAATATGAGAATAAAGCTTGCCTCTGACATGTCTCTATAAATGAAGATAATAGAATAAGGCTAAATTTTTTTCTATCAGCATTTTTAGCTGACTTACAGATGTTTTTTGGCCCCTTAATTGCTTAACTAAATAAATTGTAAAAAGTAAAATCTTTCCTAGTCATTGATATAGAGTAATGAAACCATATTCCCCAGAAATATTTTATTAGCTCAGTTCCAACTATTTAACAAATTTAAAAATACAACTATGTTTCTCTGATGAACTCTGTACCTAGAAAAGAAAAATGCATTTCACTTCAAGTTTATTCACCTCACCACGTTCATTTTTCTTTTAGAATTTCTATTCTAACTGGTGTAGATCCATGGACTAAAAGTTACTAATTCATTTCTCAGTCTACAATTATTTTTATTACTACAGCATTAGCTATAAATAGGACTTATATGGAAGATAAGCACTTTTACAAGTTTATATTTCTCTCAAAGGTGTTTAAGACATGTAATTTCCAACATACTGATAAAAGTTAAAAAAATAAATTACTTGGAAAAAACTAGTAATAAAGGACAATTATGGGGATTCTTGTCTGTATGGCAGTTAAGAGTTCTTTTAATTTACATTGAAATGAGTTTCCTTAATGTTTCATTAAGGTCATGATTCCTAGTCACAATCACAGTGTATAAAATATATAGCTATTCATTTTAGGTAAGCCACAGATTACTGAGCACAAGGCTGTGTACCCCATTAATAAAGTAATTTTGAGTTTCCTCATAGGCACATTAAACTCTGCTAAAAGATAACCATGACTCAGAGAGTAAAGAATAAATAAAGGCTTGAGTTCTATACAGAGCAAAGTAGCACTGAAAAGTAAGACTAACAAAAGACCATCACAACAAAATATTAGATGGCTCAAAGAATGAAGACTTAGTGGCACCCCAAAAGGAGATTTAACAGAGGCTGAAGAAGTCATTACATTAATAATCACTACCAATTTTCTTTATGTAGAGATCAGAATGACAAGCAATGTAAAAATTAAGCATATACATTCACCGCCTTGTATATTTTTAAAATACACAACACATCAAGTGAGGCCACATCACAGTAGGTTTGCATCTTACTTCCACTCCTCTGGTGGGTGGGCGAGCTCATACTTCTCCCTCACACTGGAGACACCCATGTCCACATGAAGCCAGTGAACCTCCTCTGACCGCAGGTGACTGAGGCGAAATCCATAGCAGGCCACGTGCTTTACTTTGTGACTGTCCACTATCTTCTGAATGATGCCCTAGAACATACCCCCACAGAAATGACTGTTATAAGCTGAAAAAAAAAAAACCCCCTGCTATTAGTTAATTATCACAAATCTTTGGTAAAAGAGTGTTTAAGTTAAGTAAATGACTTAGTCTTACACAGAACTCTTTGTTTCTCAAATTGCACTTTTATGAACAAAGAAAATTTCTGAAAGAAAAAGAATGCACTTCTCAATTTCTTATCTATAAACAAGGCATATAACCTTAAAAATAATTTATGCAATTCTACTGTAGTATAATCCCCAAACCTGTCAAAAGTATACCAGCTACCTTTTGGTCACCACTTTCTTAGGACTGAACCCAAAGTATATGTTCTGAACCAAGGAACCTATATGTTGCAGTATAAGGTTGCAACATTAACATTTTTTTTCCAAAAAAATGCACACTCAAAATGTATAATTAAGGCCATGTTTCTCGTGATAGTAAAAGTATGTGAAAACTTCTTTGAAACCATGCCTAATCCATGTTCTATCTATTGTCTATACATCTGTATGCAATCGAAAGCAAGCCCTCAGAAAATAACCCAAATCCAATGCTTCTAGTGCATGTTCCCCAAGGAAGCCTTCAAATGAGGTCATCAGAAAAGGTGAGATTTCTCATGAGGCTATGGGAAGGAAAGCATTATATCTTTGAAAGGGCAGATGCATGAAAAACTCACATGGGGAAGAGACACACCATCAGCTGTCCTTTATATGACAAGCACACAAAGATCAATTTACTGTGCTGTTTTTCAGATCAGTAAAAGAAACCTTAAAACGATCTGATATTACAATAAAAATGTTTATAAGTCACAAGGTTTTTTTTTACAAATCACAAAATTAGCAGTTAACAGAGCTATAAATAACTTACAGGACACATTTTATTTATTTATTTATTTTTGCAGAACCCAGGATTGAACTCAGGCCCTTGTGCTTGCCAGGGAAGCACTTATTCCACTGAGCCATCTCCCCAGTCCCTACAAGACACATTTTAAATGTTTCTATATATACAAAGTGTATATAGCCTGATGCTATTGCTAATACAGCAAATATATTCCCAGCTTTTTCCATTAAAAACAAAACTTATACTATGTACCATATAGTAAAACTACACAGTACAATGTGTTCACATGGGGGGCCTGCCTATTAGCTCAGGTGTTTAAGTGCCTGCTGAAACAAAGCAGTCAGGCTCAGGATGCTGTAGTTCAATCCCCTGATCCTCAAGCCAAATGAGATCTGCCCTGGAGGCATCCTGAACAGCCAAAAAACTCCCCACCCCCCCACCCCCCACAAAAAAATAAAAAAAAATAAAACACAACAAGAACAAAAAACCCCTCCTTCTGTCATGGGGCCGGGGAGATGGCTCAGTAGAATAAGCATTTGCCTGGCAAGTGCAAGGGCCTGAGTTGAACCCCTGGTTCCACCAAAAAGAAAACAAAAAAAGAATCTTAGGAACTATGTGTGCACAGGCTGATATGTGCTGTGCTTTCCCTTGTTACCTGCACATGACAGACCTGACTACAAACTGCATGGATATTTTGTTTTTGTTTTGGCAGAATTGGGGACTGAACTCAGGCCCTATTCTACTGAGCCATCTCCCCGGCCCCTATATTGCATGGATGAGACAGTTCCATTTCTGAGGACACAACCCCAGTTACAAAGTCAATCTAAATAGTGGTAGAGAGGTATGGTGGGATAGACATGTATCAGAGAGTAAGAAAAAAAGTTAACAGGCTGGAAGAGTCCAAGACAGGTTCATAAGGAACATGGACTTTCATTAAGACAAAAAAAATGAGCACAGTGCTGTATACCTGTAACCTAAGTACTCCTGGCAAGTGAGGCAGAAGGACTGCAAGTTCAAGCCCAGCCTGGGCAACTTAGCTACTTAGACCTTTTCTCCAAACTAAAACAATAAACCAGAAGGCTGAAGGTACACATACACACACGCACCCCCTCCCCAAGATAATTGTACTAGTAGTTTTGATTTTATTGAAAGAACAGTTAATTCCTAATTGTTTGATCAATTTTGCATGCCTACATCTGGTAATTTGAACAACTAACTTTGAAGATAACAATATGCAATATAACAAACATTGTTAATTTCCTATCATATTGTTTTGAAACTATCATTTTTATTGCTTTTATTCCCTTTTAAAAAGGAAAAACATATCCAGCAATAGGAGCCAGTTGGAGCTGAGATCAGCCAGCGCTGCAATATGCAAATCTTTTGTGTGAGTGGAGCATTTTTCAATTCTTTTTTTTGTAGTACACATGTAGTTTTACTGTGACAAAGTAACTTGTACACTTTGAAAGTTTAGATTTGTACATCACCTTTTCCTTTCCAATTAAAACAAAAAAGAATTAAAAATTAAACAAACAAACTTACAACACAGAATGGGAATTCCATGACCCTACAGGTTCTGCTATTCTCCCAGAGTGGCTGGGCCAAAGTCATTAATAGCAGAGTATTTTATTTTAAAAGTGTCATCTTGAACTGCAAGGATGTCTGTTAATATCACAATTAAACATGACAAGAGAAGCCATGTTGTCAAACACCCGTTTAACCCACCAAAATATCTCAAAAAGAACCCTTTACTGATCTATAATCCCACTTTTTAAAGTTTTTTTTTTTTAAAAAAAAACAGAAAGCAGAGATGAACTGTTAGTATACAGAGACACATTGTAATCTCTGGGCCCAATATACATTGAAAGGAGAAAAAAACAAAACAAAACTAGAATTCTGTAGCTACACAGAAGCCTAGAACCCCCAGCTTTCAGAATAGGGAAGCAGAGTTTTCTTTTCTCCCACAAAACACAATGATGATTTCATATAATTTGTGTTGCAACAGTAAGGGATAAAGATAAATTTAGAAGAGAAGGGTGTAGAGATTCTTTTCCCACTGTATTCTGCTCAAGGTATCTCCCCACCAAATAAGTCAAGGACCATGGCCCATAAGAAAAAACCTCAAGGCACTAACTGAGCACAAGGAGTAAGGTGGGCAAAACTGCAACTTGCTCCTGAGGACTAAAGAAAAAAATTTTTACACAGGAAAAAAAAAGGTTGAAATCTACCAGCATTCAACTAGTTATCTTCATTCTCCTTGCCTTTGTCCCCTTCTTTATCATCATCACCTGCTTTATCTGCATTCCCATCCCCTTCATCAGCATCTTCCACCATCATCTCCTTCCCCTTCCTTGTCATCCATACCAGCAATCAAGTAGTACCACAATTAATTTGGATTTGGCCAGATATCATCTGTATGAGGTCTCCTAACTCATCTGCACCTGCATCAGAATGGTCAGTAAACTAGTTAGAGAAGTGTTGAAATTCTTACATCTTTTCCAATGGCTTCAGTCAATGTGTGACAACCACTGGAAAAGTTTGGTTTGAAATCAAACCATTTGATTTCAGTGAACTTTGAAGGTGGATCACCACTCTCATTCAGATGAAACTCTTTGGAGAGAACTTTACTTTCAAGGTAGAGTTTCAGCAAAATAAAATTCTGTTCGGTAACCTGATTTTGTATCTTCAAATTCTGTCACTTTGACCACAGTCAAATAATGTAGTGCCTCTTCATCTTCCTCCCCAAGAAGTACAGTCACTTGTAGATGGTTAAAAAATATTGTTAACCCAAAACTTGGGATTTTAGCAGTCAATTCTGACCTCTTCTAAAAAAATGGTTGGTGTAGTCTGTTATATTATTAATGTTCTACATTCAGTATCTCCTCATTGGCTTATTCCTTAAGTTGTTTCATGTGTACTTTATCACTAAGTTCAACTGCTTCCTGCTGTTGGGTGAGGCTGATGCATCCTCAGATTTGAGGGCTGGAAACTGTCTGGACATCTTATGGGGAGAAGGAAAAGTGAGTGAAGACTGGCACTTGGGAGCCATGACATGAAGGAAGTCCAAGCACCAGCCCTAGGGTCTCCTGGGCCACAGAAAGTAGCTCAGAACACTTTAATGATTCTCTTTTTAGATGACTTCTGCAACTTCCCATACCAACACATACACATCTCTAAGCTACAAGAGAAGGAAACTGGCACTATTTCGCACTTTGCACAATAATGCCTTTGTCTTCCTCTTCCAACTCGCCAAGTTCAAAAGCCAGGGCACACCAATGCCAGTCACCCCTGGTACAGAACATGTCTGACACACAAACATTTTCAGTTGAGTCATTGCACACCAATACCAGTCACTCTTGGTGCAGTAGTGTGTCACATCAACCCTTTCAGTTCATAGTCACTGCACAAAAATTTCAGTCATCTTTGGCTGGACACAGATCTGACAAAGCAATGCTTTCAGTTCACTGAAACCAATACCATGCAATGCACACACCATCACTTGTAGATGGTTAAAAAATATTGTTAACCCAAAACTTGGGATTTTGGCAGTCAATTCTGACCTCTTCTAAAAAAGTGGTTGGTGTAGTTGGTTATATTATTAATGTTCTACATTCAGTATCTACATTTACCTAGTTTCGGCAGTGTACCACATCAACTCTTTCAGTTCACAGCACTGCACACCAATGCTGATCACATTTAGTGCAGTAGGTGCTTGTCACAGCATTTATTTATAGCTCATTTCTAGTATGATACAGGAGTAATCTTTCTCTTGTTAGACCTATGATTATCAATCTGTACCTGTTATCTTTAATGATCTCGGGTTATCTGGCCTGTATCTTCCCATGCTTAATGTCAAATATAAGGCCCTGCCAGGTAAAAATCATTCTTTATACTTAAATTTACTGCCTATCACACCCTAGAGGAAATACTTTTCTAGATGCTATCCCTAATGACCCCAGAAAAAGAACCAAATATATGATTCTGGTTAACTCAACAAATAACTCTGACAACTACTTAACATATTCATCAGACATTAAAATGCCTCTCCATACCAACACACTTTCACAGAACACGTTTCTAAGAACCACATGTGTTCTCCATTCCAATACATTTTCACAGAACCATTCAAGTACACTTATGCTGTATCTCTGGAATACACACATTTAGAAATATGACTGCTTCTAGGGAGGCAACAGGATGTGAGTTTATAATATGTAACTAAAGTTAATTAACTTAAATTTAACTTCTCATCCTGGTTTTGCACCTTCATGACTACTATCTTATGAAATATAAAGTCAAAGTGTGACTACCCTGAAACCTTCCTTTGTCCACCTATCTCAGGTTTACAAATGTAATTTTCTGGGTTAAATTCACATAGTAGATATTTTGAAAAACAAATTTTTGTTTAATGTCTAAAACAATAGAAGTCAATGTGCACATTATATTTTTTTCAAGAACACAGCAATAAGTATACAAAATCATTTTACCACTGATGGATAGTTTGTCCCTTGTTTGTGGGGGGAAAAGGGAGGTAGAAATGGAAACAATACTGCTATAAACAACCTTTTAGGTGTTGTTTCAATGTAATACTTGTATGTATATGTGTATATCTATGTATGAGTAGTGCACAGAAATAGACATGGCACGCCTGTAATCCCAGCTCTTGGGAAGCTATAAACAGGTGGATCACTACGAGTCTGATCTAGTAGTGAGACCCTGAACACCCTATAGACCATACCCTAAAATACAAAAGAAAGAAAAAGAAATAGACATGACAGGTCACAAGCCACTGAGATGAAACATTTTTTAGGGAGAAACTGGCCACCAACAAAACCACTAATTATACCTAACACACAATATTTTACTCATTATCATCTCACATTAATGAGTAAAATCAATCTAAAAATGATGAATAAAACCCCAAACAAAAAAGCATCCAGAGGTCTGTGCAGGGCCATGGATGTGGGTCTATATTATGCAGGATGGGTTTTGTTAAGGTTGTCAAGAATAAGGCCTACTTTAAGAGATACCAAGTGAAGTT
>NDGM011035314.1:0-14456 GCA_002564305.1 Octomys mimax
TTGGTGCAGTTATAACCTTAGCACCTACTGAAATTCAGGTGCAGATGTACAAAGTTTGGATTTTTCCAGCTGTTCCTGGCTTGGGTCTGGCTGCTTTGCTCAGCTCCTCTCTGCTGCAGCCCTTGGGAGTGAACGTGTTGTGCCTCTCTGGCAAGATGCTCTTCTCCTGGACTACCTGGGTGATTCTGTCCCCTACTCTCTCTGCAGGGATTGCAGCTGCATGGTTTCACCCCAGGACTCTATACCAGGCCTGAGCTGAGTCTGAATTGGACAAGGTGGAATAGGGGGGAGAGGAAGCCCTCCCACACACTCAGGGGGCCTGGGCTAGGGTTCCCAGGAACCTGGGGGTTCCCAGAACATGGCAGAAATTCTCACTAGGCAGGCAGGGTGGTGGGGTGCTGCAGAGTAGTGGGGAGTCTCAAGAGGGTGGAAGAGGGCCTCACCCACCAGAATCAGGATTTTTTAGAAGTTGTGTATGTTTAATAAGTAAAAGACAATAAAATATTTTAATATCAGTGTATTACTGCATCATTGTGGTGCCTGGCAACAGAAGCCCTTTCAATCCATGATGTAGGACCCAGCTGAATTTGTGCAGGTGTTCAGAAAGGAGATAAACAGGCTGAAATACTCTAGAATAAAGCTGATGTTTGTCATGAACAAAATTTCAGACTTTTCAATAAAAGACATATGAGGAGAAAAATGGGTCAACATTTCTTCCTCTGAGATTAATAGATTGGCTATTGCCGACTGGGAGGATATGAAGCTTCTCATTTAATCTATGAATGTCACAAAACTAAATAGGTAGTCAGCATTTTGAATGAAAGGCAAAATTCTAAATTAGATAGAGGAAATCACTGAGATAAAACAGAATTATAAACTAAAAATTAACAGATATAAGTATACATTTCCTTGGGTAACAGCTTCCTCAAGTGAATTAGCACAAAATAAAGGCTATTTAAATTAACATTTGTTCATATGAAAAATCAGTAATTTTATCTGGCTCACATTAAACAAGCCCTAAATAATGTGCTGTGAATTTACATACATTTAAGGCAGTCTGGCGGGATTAATAGAATTCCTGTCTGTGTTGAAGGATGAGCTAATCTGTTACTACCCAGACCACACCTGAAGATGTGTGCTGAAATTTTAAATGTTGGCAAGTTCAAGGTGAATTTTGACTCCAAGCATGGGAGAACTGTCAAATAACTGTTACAATTTAATAATCATAGTTTTCAAGATTTGTCTCTTCCCAAAGTGGGGGCTGATTCCTCTTTTCTTCTGAACCTTTACACAATGTATAAAACAGACACAGAGGTGCCCCTCTTATGTCAGCCTATCTGCCTCTGTAACTTTTCTTTTCGCCTTCTTCCTTGCATCAAATTGCTCTCACGCATGGTCTAGAAGGCCAAACCCTCCATTTGTCTTGGATTCTGAGTCTTCTCAATGATGCTGGTCTTGCCATTGTATGCTTTCTTCCCCCTAAACCATTAATTTCTTCATTTTCTTTCATTTCCATCAGCAAACAAATAAATGAACCTGTTCCATTATCATTCTTAAGCTACATCCCCCTTCCCCAAATTCCATCTACCTACTACCATCTGCTATCTATTGCTCTATTCCTTTAAAAAGAAAATCTTAGAATTGCTTATCCCCCTCCCATGCACATATTATCTACATTGGGCTCTTGACAAGGCAACCATCTTGTGGAAAAATCTGAATTGGCGTCCTGTCCATTTTCATTTGAAACCGCACTTTAAGGGATGACCCCTTCCTTACTAAAGCAGCCTCTTCCCATGTTCAGTTTTTATCTTGGTTTAAAATTCTTTTTAAATGTATTCATCTTGTGTTTTTGGGAGACAAAACCTGGAGCTTCACCTCTGCTAGGCAGATGTTCTACAGCTATATACACATCTGACCCTTTCTTAGTTTTTGAAAGGCTTTGTTCACCTGATTTTCTATAGTGCTGACCTCTTGGCAGGCTCATTGTCTTGTTCTTCCTTTTCCTCAAGTCATTTGTCCTGAGATTATCACCCACAGGTCAGCTCTTTCTTACTTTGATGCCCTCCTACATGTTCTGGTAGTGTCCAGGAACTGGCTATAATTGCCACTTAATGATTCTCCAATTTATGTTTCTAGTCTTGCTTACCCTCTAAACTCAGCTCTGATGTTCAGCTGTCTACTTGATAGCCCTTTGGAGACAGCTCAGGGGAGATTTAAATCTGGCATGGAGAATCAGGACTCTTTCTTATGGTGAACCTCCTCCTGTCTTGCTGCTCCTATTTCAGTAAGTAGGGTCTCTCCTCCACCTCAGGAAGAAGTGAAGACCCAGGAGATATACTCATGTTCTCCCTTGACATCAGCCCTTACACTCACCAACCGCATTCTCTCAGCTTTCTTCAAAATACATTCCCACAAAATCCAATTCTTTCCAGCGCCTCTGCAAATGCATTCATGTCATGGATTGGGTTGTAGAAAAATGTTCCTGACAACCACTTAGTTAGCCCACTAGTCTATTTACAATCCTTCTAGACAGTTCTTGCTGTGACATTAGGAAAAAACCCTCCATGGGCTTCCTGTTGCATTTTAGAAAAACAGTTCATACTTCTTACCGTAATCCAAAACACTCTATTGTGGGGATTCAAGCTAAATTCTCTGACCACAAGCCTCAACACTCCCACATTCTCATCCTGAGATCCAGCTGCCGGCTGCCTTCCTGAGCCTGCAGCAGGCCCAGCTCTGTTCTGGCTCAGGGCCTTTGCAGTTCTCCTCCTTTTCCCAGCTTCTTGGACAAATATGTTTCATGCTGTGGCTCCATCTCATCTCCTCAGAGAGGTTTTCTCCAGCCATCATTTAAAGTACATTTTTAGCTTATTCATGCTCCAGGTTACATATCATATGTGCATTTTAGTAAGGCACAGTATGATACTATCAAATATATACAACTATTAGGACATTGTCTTCATTGCATTGCCAGCCTCTGAAACTTTCTCACCACTTACTTTTTGGCTACAAATCCCCAGGTTATTCCCTCCATTCCCAAACTGTTAGTGATCCTTATAGCTAACAGGAAAGTCTAACCTGTTTGAGTTGTCAGCTAAGACCTTCACAGTCTGGGTTCCACTTCTCTTGCCTATGTAGCTTTATTGCACAGAGCTTCTCATGCCCTATTGTACAGGCCCTCTTGTACCCTTCTCCCAGCCACATGGGAACACTTGCTTCCCTCTTCTCTTTTTTCATATGCAGTTTCTATGCTACTTCTTTGACGTCCCCCTGTGTCCCTCTAGAGAGTGTCATTGGGTCTTTGCCTTCATAGAACTTTAAGTTTATGCCTTGGCCTGAGGCTGCCTCACACAGCGTGGCTCCTGAGAAGTGAGGTGGTTGATTCCTCTGAGTATTTTACTACCTCTGCTCACTCCCAGAGAAAGCAGGTAACCACATGCTTGTAAGACCCTTCTCCAAGCAAGCTGACTCTGGTTTCTTTCCTTGGGGTTAGTTTTAGTTTGTCCACCTTCATTTTGAAGTATGAAGTGTGGCACAATGTGGTTAAATTTCTCATGTGTCATATCTTTATCTCCAGGCTTTCCTTCTGCCACACAAGCAGCTCATTAAATACATGCCACAGTCCCAACATTAACATGACATCGTGGTTTATGTGGATCCATCAAACATGCTAGCTGAAGGTTCCTACTAATCTTTCTTCTGAATCCGTGCATATAATTAGTGAAGCCTGGCCACACTTCACATGAATATTCTCATAATTTGACCTGACATATTCATATTTATAATTATGAGGGTAGATATTTATCATCAATCATCAATCAACAAATGTTAACCAGAAGCTACTGGGTGCTCTGCACTATGAAGAGAATTCAGCTTGACACTATAAACGATGTTAATCAGCTGAGGCTAAGCTGTGCTGCAGTAACAAACTTCCATACTTCAGAGTGAGGGATCAATAGATGGAAGGAGGTGGAGGAAGGATTGAAAGGGATGAAAAGGGGATTAAGATATGCAATGTATGCATACTGATTCCTCACAAAGAATGTAAACATTATGTACTGCAACATATGTACCAATTTTTAGGAAGGGTTTCAATGCTACTGATCATTCTGCAAGTGAATTACAAATGCTTCTGCTGTTTTCACTCATTTTGTAGGCCTGGGCTTCAGTGAACACCTGGGTCTGAAGGCTGAGGAGCAAGAGATGCCCCACATGTGAGAGGTCTGTCGTAGTCCAGTGTTGGTGAACCTGTGGCATGTGTGCCAGAGCAGGGTGCTTGTATCATTGAAAGCTCTGTTGTTTTCCTTTTAAGACAAAAGGCTGTTTTTTTAAAAACTAGAACCTCACTATTCAGGTTTAATTGCACTGTTGGAACTTTTGGGTTTTAGGTTACAGTTTGGCCATTAAGGCTTCTAAAAGGTTTGCCATCATTGCCAACCAAATAGGATTATTTACTTGCCCATTATTAGGAGAAACAAAGGCAAGAAATCCTTTCTGGTGGTACAAGGATGCTTCTGTGTTCAGATGGAATAATCAGAAACTACTAAGCAGGTGTCATTCACTGTCAAAATTGACCACTTATAGTTTACTTATTTCAATGCAGGATGACCAGAAATTTCATGTTTTGCTCATGAATTTTCATAAGATAATACAGCAGGAAATATAAAACAACAATTTTATAAAATTTATTTAATATTTTTTTCTATGTGCAGTAAATCTTAAAACACAACCCAATGTTACAATCTGGACAAAAATACCTAGTCTTTCTCCAAATTCTGTTTGCATTATTGTTTTTCTTTGAGCAACACACTTCATACTGTTGTATTGGCTTTTCCATTTTCTTCTGTGGATGGCATAATTCCAATAAAACGGCTTCCATTAAACATGATGCTGACGACATCCATACGGACAGCCTAGTTGGTGTTTTGCCAGCCCATATTCTTCAATTATTTGGTTACTAGACCTAATCTAAATTCTAAAAGACATTTTGAAACCACTTGTTTTGAATAAATAACAAATGAGTTCCATATTGTTCAGTCCAGAAGGTACATAAATATTTTAATAGCTTAATTTTTTCTATTTATTTATTTATTTATTGAATATAAGGTCTCATTATGCAGTTCAGACTTGTAGTGATCCTCCTGTCTCAGCCTCTCCAGTGCTGGTAATATAGGTGTGGACCACCTCACCCAGTTTCAGGGGCTGACATGGTTTTCTCAAGGTCCAGGGACTGGCACGACATGCAGTAGTGGGGAATTGAACTCGGATCTTTGCACTTATCCGGCGGGTACTGCTATCTCCCCAGGCCCCATAAATATTTGATAATAATATTTTTTCTTGCTTTTTGATTTCAAGATAACTTGTTAGATGTTGGCCAACTCTATCAACATCATACACAAAATTATTATAATCATTAATCACTACTGGATTTTTTTTAAGTATCATTTTTTCTTTCAAGTTTTATCATTTCTGTATTACACAGAGTTGACAATAGCAAGATGTCTTTTTCCCATTTCATAACAGACTTTTCCTCTCTGATATGATAACATTTCTCCTTTTCTTTTCTTTTGCAAACCGTTTGATACTTTCTTCCAATTTAGCCTCAGTATCCCAAATGTGCCCCTTTGGTACTATAAAAAAATAAGCGAGTTTTGGAAAAGTACAAAAATTGTATCTAATGTAGTTACAATAAATTTTTATAGATTATAGCACAAAATTACAGGTTACTTTCACAAAATAAACACAAATTAGTAGAAATAATAATCAGAACTTACTAGATTTCAATAGAAACAAACATCAAAGGTGAATATAAGGTTCTGAATAAAAAGGTGCACTAAATATATTTGATATAAAACAAATAAGCAGAAATGTGATTATCTGTTTCCAAACATGGATTGACTGGTTGAAATGACACCTGCTCGGGGGGAGACTCAGGATAATTAGCCTACAAAGAAACATACAGCCCAAGAGATACTTGTGGTCAACTGTTAAGCCCTTGAGGCCCCTCCCACTGCCGGCACTCCAGGTTCCGGCCCCTCCCACTTCCGTCACTCCAGCTTCCCATGCTCATCTTTTTCACACACAGGAACTTGGAGCTGGAGGTCACAGCTCATGACCTCTCATCTACTCCCCGTCATCCCTGATGAGCTGCATGATAGGGAACCAGAGCCCTCTCACTTAGCAAAGTGGGCTTCCCAAGAACCTGTAGTAAACATCTCAGTTTAAATCTATAGGGCTAAGTCTCTGAAGTAAATCCCTGGAATAAAGCATTTCCTCTGCACTTACATATTCTGCACTTCAAAATTCTCAAGTTCATACTGGCAAAAAAAAAATGATTCATTTTGGAGCTTGAATAAAAAAGGCTTGAATCCAGGTGTTTGCACATACCAGGCAAGTTGTAGACATCCTTCCACTGAGCTACACCAGCAGATGCACTAGTGATATTTAATGGATTTTCTAAAATGTTTGAAGGAGAATATGTCTGAATGATGTCATTCTAATTTTCTTTTCAAGAAAGTTGCAAATAACTTATGGAACTGGATGTAAAACTGTCACCTACAGAAAATTGCAATTTGATCTCTAAAAAATTGCACCATTTGAACTCTAAATTGTCAACAAATGCTTATGGTAACTTTGAATATTTAAGAATTGACAGTTATGCATTTTAATTAGTTGTAATTGCCTTGATTGCTGCATGTCTCCATCCTGATTCTACATGTCCAAGTAGTACTACAATTGAATTTTCACCTTCACAAGTTCATTTATTCAAGAAAATGAGGTAAGTAACTAGGGTCAGTGATAAGGAAACGAACCAAATTTCTATTTCTACTTTTGCATTAAGCAAATCTTTCAGTTTACTTTTAAATCTTATACCTCCTGGTATGGATTTATGATGGTTCCCGTGGAAGAGACAGGTTTTCTCCTTGTGTGTTTGCCTTTGAAATGGACATGTTTGGTGGAAGAAAAATAGAAAAAAAAGTTTTAATTGCACAGAATGCCTCTACTTCAGATTTCCAGAAAAACATTTTTTAAAGTTTTTACTAAGATTACATAATGATAGATGTTCAGAGGCTCTTTCCCCCTTTATGAGTTTAAATTATGAGAAATGAGGGAAATAGTGGAAATTTTTGGGAAAGTCATATTTATTTCTTGTTGCTTATAATGACAAAATCTGTCCAAATGAAATCTCAGGTTACTGAAGTTTGGAGACTTACTGTGTTTTTAGATCTTTTTTTACTACCCTTGCTCATTCATTTTAAATTTGTTTTACTTCTACTGAATAACATACACACCATCCTAAAAGTCATAAAATTTAAACACAAATAGACCATTCTGATTTTTATGAATATGTAACTATTTGGGCTGCATATTTGTTTCAAAGAAGAGTTAAAGGGTTTAGCATGTCAATTTTGGGAAATGAGTGGATGACTACAAGTTCAGAAAATTTTTTGGCTTTTTTAAACAAAGAAATGAACAAACAAAAATAACAAAGTTTATGTTGGATGTGACTAAAACATGTTTGAAATCTTACAAAATTCAAAGGTAAAACATGGGAAATGCTGGCAAATTTTTCAGAGTTGTTGAAATTATGCATTACAAATATTTTTTTGTGTGTGAAATAACTGACATTTTGTGAGGATCAAAATTGCCACAGAAATTTGGCCAAGTCAGCATCAAGTGATTTCACACAATTATTGAACTTTTCTCTGTTGGAGATGTTCCCGGTCAAATCTTTCTCTTTTAGAAATTTCCTGGAGTTCCCTCATCTGCCACAGAATAGTACTGAATGACTGAGGAAGACCTAAGAGGTTTCCTTTTGTCTCTAGCCAAGACTCATCTGTTACCTCAGGACAAGCACCTGGTCTTTTCCTCTCATGGATTTTTTTTTTTTTTTTTTTTTTGTATTGGTCAAACAGCGTCCTGGAGAGACCCTCATGGTTGACCTTTCTCGCTTTCCCCCTTAGTATGCTAACTCTGAAACAACACTTTCCAGTAGAGATTTGGTGACGATGGACATGTTCGATATCTGCTCTGTCCAGTAGGGTAGCCACTAGCTAAATGAGGATGGTGAGCATTGAAAATGCTCATGTGACTGGACAGTTAAAATTTTCATCTTATTTTCAATGGCTTATAAGCATAATTGGATGCCAGGATGCATGTGAGAAACTGGAGAACAAAGATAATGATGAAATATGACAATGACTGCTATTATTTATGATTACCTATCTAGCTGAAGGCATCACACACACTATCTTATTAGATCTCATAACACTAATTGTGGGATAGTTGTTATCTTTATTTTACTGGTGGAGAAACTGGAATCTAGAGCTACTAAGTAACCAACAAAATGACATACCTAGAAGAACTGGCATTCTTGGCCTCTGAACCCTGAGCATGTGCCTCAGCTGGTGCACTGATACTTGTTCAAACCTCCATCATGGAGCAAAAGTGTACATTAGAACATCCCTTGCTGAATCATATTTGGAGTTACTAAAGAAACATTTTGTTTCAATTGTTGTTTTGTTTTAGACTTCATTCTGAAGTAGTTTCAAGTATACAAAAACTTGCCAAAGTATTAGAGAATTCCTATGTGTCTTTTATGCAACTCCCCTCAATATTACAGATGAACATAATTACAGCACAGTGATCAGAATCAGAAATGCTGATTTAATTTAATTTTGAATTTTAAAATTGTTAATTTTTAAGAAAATACAGTTATTATTATTATTTGGCATAATATAATTAAATTAAAATTTTACAACCTCATAACCCTTAGCAACCTATATACTTATAGAGTAAATGAACTCATGAATAATTCAGGATAAAAAACCCCAAGGAAAGAATTTAAAGAATTATACACTAAAGCTTGTGGTATGCAGCAAAAGTGATACTTATATGGTCTTAAAACTAAATTTTGTAATGATTAGATTCAGAATTTATTATTTAAATTTATTTATTTATGTACTTATTTATTTATTTCATATAAGGTCTCACTACACCACCCAGACTCATAGTAATCCTCCTGTCTCAGCCTCCCCAGAGCTGGGATTATAGACATACACCACCATGCCTGGTTTATGTGGCTGACATGGCATGTGGCACTGGGGATCGAACATGGGTCTTTGTGCTTGCCAGGCAGGTGCTTAGACCACCAAACTATGTCCTCAGCCCCTCAGAATGTATTAGTAAAATATTCACTCCTGACAAAACTTTCACATAAGAGGCAAGTTTTATTAAAATTTGCATTTACAGCCTATAACTCACACAAAGTTTCAAGTATAAAAGATGTCTTTATCTTGTTGTGATGCTGATATTTTTATATATCAGAAGAAGATAAGAATGACATAAGCAAATAATATTACATAACAATTTCTCTTATAGGTAAGAGGCAAAAATTCTAAATAATGCGAGAAAGTTAATTTATATCACTATCTCCTTCATGGAAACATGTCTCTATCCTAAAACACAGGCTGAGAAAAATCTATTGATAAAATAAAGGAAATATTAAACAACAAAAATCAAATGATCACTAGATACATAATGAACATTCAGTAATGTGAAGTACCTTAAAATTACTTAGCCAACTGGTTTTTGGAAGTTTTTATATCTAAGAATATTTACAGTCAACATGGTTAGTGTCAAAGTTTTAGATTTCATAGTGAAACAATTTTGAGTTCTTGTTACTGCTCCAGGATTAGAAACAGAAATGAAATCTCTAGGATTGCAGTCATAGGTGGGACTCCTCTTATTTACAGATTTGATTATTGTATTTGTTTTTTGGGACTGTCTTAACAAAGTGCACAGACTAGGTGGCTGAAACAACAGGAAGCTTCCTGCAGTTCTGGAAGCTGGAAGCCAGAGATTTAACATCAGTACAGTGGACGCCTGTATTGCCTCCTTCTGAGGTCTCTTCCTTGGCTTCTAAATGGCTCTCTTCCGCCTGTGTGTGTCATTCCTCAATGCATGTCTGTGGCCTAATCTCTTTTAAAGACACCAAGCATATTGAATTGGGGCTTCTCTAATAACCTCATCTCAACAAAACAATGTCTTTGAAGATCCTAGGTCAAAATAGCCACATTCTGAAAGACAAGGCATCAGAACTTTAGCATATAGCTTTGTGAGGGTTCAGGAGATACAAAATTCAGCCAGTAGCAATTATCCATTTACAAACTATTGGCAAACTATTAGGGAAATAATAGTCCTCTGATATTGCTAGCTCAAAGATTAACTACAGAATTGGAAATGTAATGGACAAAATCATCATGGAGCAAAAATAAAGAACAAATCTATACAATCTCATGTGTTTCAGAGCATCACAAGACAAACTATTAAAATCTATTTGTAAGGGTCAGCCAAATAGCTCAGCAGATTAAAGTATCTCCAAGCAGATGTGGGGGCCTGGGGTTTGACCCCCGGGCCTACCGTGCTGGTCCTGCCCCTGGGGCACGCTGAGATGGAAATTGAGACTGGGTGTGGTGGCATGTGCCTATAATCCCAGCTCTTGGGAGGCTGTAAATAGGTGGATTACTACAAGTCTGATCTAGTAGTGAGACCCTGAATACCCCTGTAGACCCTTCCTTAAAATTAAAAACAAAATCTGTTTGTACCTCTGTACCAAATAACTTCCCCCATATTATTGGAGCTCAATGTTTCTAGTAAAAGATTGCAGTTTTCCACCTCTCTGTACATAATTAGGGATATGAACCTTTGTTAGGATTAGGAAGATACATGGTAAATTACTAGGTGGGTCACCTGGGAATGCTTCTTAAAGAGATGATAGAGATATTTTTTCAGCTGTCTTTCCTGTCACTGGGACAAACAACTTGGTGACCACAATTTAAAGGAAGAGAGGTTTATATTGGATATTTGTAGAGGATGCACTTCATGATTGCTTGGTTCCATAAACGCTGTTATACTATGGACTAGCAAGAAATCCACACCAAAAGATTTCCATTCAGAATATAGGAAGAATTATTTCTAAATTGAACACAAAGTAAGTACATACATGAAACACAGCACATAAACCAGAACATGTAGTTCTCTCAAGATGGCAAACTTAAATGGCCAATAAGCTTATTACAGAGAATAAATCTCAGTAGTAATCCAGATAATGCAAATTAAAAATCCAGCTTATGCCTATTAGCTTTTCAAAAAAGTAAGAAATATGACAATAGTTTCAGGACTGATGTAAAATCAGGAATTTCATATATCTTTGGTGGCACTGTAAGTTTCACAGTCATTCTGGAGTGCAACTGTATAATAGCTAGTGAACTTGAAAAGGTGCACAAGGCCTCCTTTCATCTCACAGCTGTTCTGGAAATATATATCAGAGAAACTCTTCTGCAGGTGAATTGGTGATGTGACCAGTGGAGTACTACTACTCAGACACAAAGATGGAAAAGCTTGAGACATTCTTAGGTAAGCAGATGTACCTCGAGATCATACTTAAGTGAAATCAATTGGATACACATATATAAACATTGTATTATCTCTCTGGTATGAGAACTTGAAAGAGTAAGTAAGTGTGAAATGTGCCACATGTATTGTGAAATGGTAAGAAGCTGTTCAAAAAGAAAGGGGAACTAGGGAGGGGGAAGGGAGAAAGGAAGGAAGGTAAAAAATAAAATATAAAAGAAAAATAAAATGGAACCAAAACTTCGTAAGTGGGGGAAAAAGAGGTGGAAGGGAGGGGAGGGGATCAAGGAAAAAAAGAGAAATCAAGATACATCATATACAAGTGCAAACTCCCTATGATGAGTACAATCATTATGTATATCTAAATTGTATCAATAAGCTTAATAAAAAAAGACTTGTTTCATATTATTAATGGTATCAGTGATAAAGTAGAATAAATTAAATATCCAAAATTTGGCAAACTCATTAAAAAAAACTTGACTCACTGAAATTGTCTATATTGTAAAATTCAGTTCTGCATTCTCTGTGAAAATGAAGCCGGGCTCTCTGTGGATGACACTGTGACCAAAGTTGCAATTCTGGCCCAGATGAAGAGACTCTTGTGATGGAAGTTTAGAAATGATGACAACATCATCACAGGATATTTATGTGGGAGTAGGTACTAGGGGAATTATATTTTCAAATCATGGATCACACTTGAATATCCATCATGCAGATGAGAAGATGCAGGCCCCTCTGTCCACATGCACTGGGTGTTGAGGACAGAGGCAGCTTGCAAAGCTAGGACTGTTTCATTGCCTGTGGGTGCACGTGTATCACACTACAGGACCCCTGAGGCACTACAAGTGACTACATGTTCAGAGTGCCAAGGCTGGTCTTAGAATGGGCCTCATTACCATGTGTAATACTTCCACAAATGAAAGTACTTTAAAGACAATTTAGGTGTTACTTAACTTGTCTTCTCCATACCTAAAACAGTTCTTTCAGATGGCAGATCTTCTTTTATGGAATAATTAGATTGGAAGCAATATTGGTAGACTATCTGTTGCTACATTTTCCATTTGACAAATGAATAAATTCTTAAACCATTTCCTAGAATTCTCAAAGTCTAAATAAAAATTGAAAGGAAAAATAAATTAAAAAGAAGAAATGATAAGTTCTGTTTGGTTTCTATCCCATTTATTGTTTTTTTGGCTTGAGAATGTTAGCTAATCATATGCCTTTACTTAAAATGATCACAGAACATCTCCAAATCTATAACCATTGCATTTATCAAACTATGGGGGTTGGGAGAAAAGAAGAGGGTGGAGAGAGACAAATGCAAATAAGTATATAAGAATATATCTGAGGGTAAAGAGACAACAGGAAGGGGAAAATATATATGATAGCTAAGATAATTGTACTAATTTTTATTAATTCATTGAAAGGAGCAGTACTTATATCATTTGATCAATTTTTCAAACTTATATCTTGTAATCTGAGCAACCACTTTGAAGAGAACAAGATGTAATACAGTAACCACTGTTGATTTCTTGTTTTGAAATTGTTTCATTTTTAGTTTTTTCTTTTTGATTTTATAAAAAAGAATGTATCTATTTTAATGATATATGCAAGAACACACCCATGTACCCATTATACAAAGAGCTGAACTCATTTTGCAAAAGCTATAAGAAGAAAAATCCATCAAAAATCTTATTTATTTATTGCTAATCCCTTGAAAAGATCTGCTGACAGTATATGGTTATGTACTCGGAGGAATTTTCCTCCATTCCAAGATTAATTTTCATTTTTCTGAGATGCACTTTTTGTTGTCTAAACCTAAGGAAAATGACATTCTAAATGCTCATGGAAAATTTTCTTTTTCCCTCTACAAATATTATGTTGAAATCTGCCATTTATTCTACATTTCCAATCAAGAAATGGTAAATATTTCACTATGGTTGTCTGGTGTATTTCAGTACCTTCCTACCTACATTTTCCTTAAAGAAAGATCATGCCCTTCACCTAGCTAAAGATATCAGTAAAGGAGCTAAAAGGACTCTGAAAAAATACAAGTGTCTACTCTCCTCACTTGTCTCACAAGGACCTTCGTACTTACAGTAATTCTGTGGAAAACGTCGTTGTGTTCTATCAATAATACATTGAGGTTCAGTTTATTTCATCTTATGTTGTTTTTACTTCTGCTTGGCAAACAAGACTCTCTCGACTTTCTCATCCTAATCAAACTGTAGAATGCTAATAAAACAAATCCAAACTAATAAAGCCCATTTCCCTTGTATTAATCCTCTTAAAGTTATCAAGGACTCACATCCATAGAAATAAATAGCACAATCAGACAAAGTAGGAAGATGAAATATGGATAAAGGGACTATTAACATACAAGAGTATTAAGACAAAAGCATAATGACAAAGGCTGTATTAAATTCTATGATTACTTAAGTCATGTTGTGTGGACTACAGGAAACATAATACTACTGAATTCCAAAACCTCAGCATTAATATTAGTTTTGCACCAATAGAGGCCAGCATGAGCAGAGGGAGACCCTGTCTCAAAAAGACAAGAAAAACCAATAGACTTTCTAAAGCTTTATTTTTTTTACATTAGTTTGTTTTAAAAAAGATTTTAACCTGCAAAGCACAAATTTGATAATTGTTTTCATAAGTGTTAGGAAGACTTAACTACTCTCGAGAATCTTTGCTTTTCACAAAGAAGAATTTCCTCTAAAATCTAGTTTAGTTTAATTATAGCAGTCAGGGTGTGATTTCTGTTTATATCCCTCCGGTTGAATCTGCCACGGCTGGGTTTGGGTCAGAGCTATTTCGAGGAAATGCCTGCTACTTTTTGTCAAACTGAAACTTCTTTGTGTTTTTCTTTTCTTTCTTTCTTTTTTAACTGCTAGATTTTGTTGCAGCTTCAGTATGAGGACAGGTGTTATGTGTGCGTCTCTCACCAGGAGAATGGAGAGGATGTGTAATGCAGCTAGTTCTTAATGCAGCCATTTGTGAGTATGGTGATTATTTTCACTGTTTTTTTTTTTTTT
>NDGM011035316.1:0-22678 GCA_002564305.1 Octomys mimax
CAACACCAGCATCTCGGTGGTACCCCAGCAGTCACCTCAACCCCAGTCTGGCTAAGAGGCCAAACAAAGCATTGTGTGTTTCCTGTAAGAGGAGAAGACACTCTGAGCATGTATCTGCTTTAGAGTCTCGAGTTGCACCCTTTTCCTACAAATGACTCCGTCATATTCTTCTTCCTGGCTGAGTAGTGCTCCCCTGTGTGAAGTAAACAGCAACAGACTCAGACTCCCTCGGAGTGGAGAGAGACATTCTGTTTTTCCTGGAAGGCACAGCAAGGCCCAGGGTCCCATGAGAGTGGCACCTCTCCAGCGTACCTTGGCGACACCCCAGGCTGGGGGGTCTCCGACTTCAGAGCCCACCCCTCCCTGCTGTGGACCATGTTTCTCTCCAGCTGTGTTTCAAGGTAGGACGCAGGAATGATGGATCTGCTCCTCCGACTGTGTCTTGGTGTTGCTGGACCGCTTCCCGACGTGGAGCGCTCATGGCATGCTGGGGAAAGAGCAGACACCTACTGGGGGGACAGGTGCAGGCACCCCTCAAGGCCTTGCCAGCGGTTCTTCCAGTCCCTCCATGGTGGCATAGAGAATGGATAAGAAGAAAAACAAGCTGGGCACAACCCCAGCGCTCTGGGAGGCTGAGGCAGGATCGCCAGTGTGAGCCTGGGCAACCCAGTGACCTGTCTCAACATAAAATATCAAAAGTGAAAAGGGTGAGGAGGCAGCTCGGTGTGGAGGTTCTGGGTTTAACTCCAGTACAGAGAAAAACAGGAAGAGGAAGAAGGCAACTCCACGCTGCCCACTCTACAGCCTGGATCTGAAAGCAAGGCACGTGCATCCGGAGCCGTGGCCTTGCGGAGTGTGCAGCCTGGGCCTCCAGCCGCCTCTGCCCCAGCTTGGGACAGAGAAGCGACCATAGCCCACCAGGCGCCTTTATGACCTTGGGGACACAGTGGGGGATGGAGACACAAAGAGGCTGGGCGACCAAGAGCCAGGCTTGCTCAACCCTTCTCCAGGGCCCCAGGCTGGCAGCACCTGGTGGCGGGCAGGCGTGAGCACGCAGGGCGCATGGTCCTGCTGTGCCTGGAGACCCTCTTCATGTGGCTCTAAGCACCCGCTCCCCACTGTACCCTGAGATCCCGGGCAGCCTGGCCGTGGGGAGGCTGATCTGGGCTCCCAGCAGCCAGTATGTAACCCGTATAGAGCTGGCAGCCATGTAGGGTCCAGGATGGGCTAGGGGCAAAGCACCATGGCCGTGGGAGTGGCCCTGGCCAGCGGGGGGGGGGGCAGCTGTGATACCCCCAGGCTCTGGGCTCAGAGCACCCCCTGCCAGGGTCGGAAGGGAGTACAGGTAGCTCTGGCCGATCCTCTGGTCAGCAGCCAGAGGGACCCAGGCTGACCTGGACCCGGTCACTGTCACCGTCACCACCAACCTGGTGCACACAGGGTCCTGGCTCCTCCCCTGATGCTCTTGGCATCACTCGCCAGTCCTCCACACTTCTGGGCCCACAGGGTAGGACCCAGAGGTCCAACAACACCAGCATCTCGGTGGTACCCCAGCAGTCACCTCAACCCCAGTCTGGCTAAGAGGCCAAGAAGGTTCTGGCCAAGACATCTTGAAGAAATCCTGGTGGCACTGGTATGTGGCACTGGCATGTGCCACCACATGACCAAGGAAGAGATGGTCCTGGTGGAGACCTCATGAGTCCACATTGGCAGCTATAAGCGGTGCAAGATGAGGGGCCCGAGCCAGCCTCCAAGTGGCACCCCAGCCCAGAGGGCTGTGTGGTGCCCCAGGCTATTTAGGGGGTAAAACAAATGTCAGATTTGAGAATTCCCCCACGTGTGGCCCTGAGTAATCAGGCTCAGCCCAGCCCTCAGTGCCAGCCCTTCTACCGCACCTGGGCTCAGCTCTGTCCTGGTCCTGGCATCCTGTCCTCCGGCTGGATGCTGAGCTCAGTCCCTGGCACCTGCACAGCGCCTGCCTGCCACCGGGAGGTTCCAGGACCCAGCAGCCACCTAGCCTCCGCTTCCCTCAAGCCTCCATATTGTGACCCCATGGTGCAGGCCATCCAGGGCCCTGCTGGGCACAGATATGCCCTTGAAGCTGGAGTGTGCCCACTCTCTACCTCTGGCAGCCTATGAGAGAACAGAATGGTCTGGAAAGACAGGCAAGCACACCAGGAGGGCAAGGGTCACAAGGTGCTGGGACACCGCCCATTACAGACACTTAGGCCTCCAAACAGGAGTAACCTGGCCGGGTTCCCTGCATGGCCCAGACCTGCCAAGGACGCACTGTGCACGACCATGGGGAGTGGTTCTTCGCTGGGCGGGCATTGTCCAGCACCCGCCCAGAGAGGGCAGGGGGGTGGGTCTGCACGCAACCTCAGCCTCCTGCCCTGCTGCCCACCCGCCCCACGTAGCGGTCCCCATCTCCCCCAGCGCCTGGCCCAGAGGTCCAGCTGCACCTGCTTCTGGGACACCACTGGGGATGCAGAACAAAGCAGTGCACTTGGCCACGGTACGGGCTATGCTGGGCACCGCCCTGCCAGGAGGTAATGGCTATAAATCAGACCTCAGCACGGGGAGATTCTGCTGCGCTCGCTCGTCCATTTGGCCTTCATGCTTGTTCCTTAAGGCATTGATGATAAAACATCAGAGGGAATATGTATTCCAAAAAAAATTGCAATTAATCAATACTGCACTTGTTCCATTTGACTGCCGCCAAGTGCTAAGCCAAGCTGCGCTCCACTGCAGGGGCTCTGCGCCATTCTGGGCCTCAGCCCTTCCCGGCAGAGCAGAGGTCTTGGGTTGGCGAAGCCCAGGAAGGAAGCCGTAGCCCAGGGGCTCTGGGGCCAGGCCAGAGGGCGCAGTGGGAGTGGCCTTCCAGGAGGACCACACCGCTGCTCTCCCCACTTCCTCTTCAGACTTCCTTCCCACCCACTGTGTGGGCCAGAGGGCTGAGGGCCCCAGCCCCGTGTACCAGCATGCTCCTGTGGAAGGTTAAGCAGACCACCACCGTCCCTGGTCCCTGTCACAAGGCACCTCCTTGTTGGGTTTTATCCTTCCCCGTCACCCCCAGACTCTGGGATCCTGAAGTCTGGCCACTGGAGCCAGCGCTGCTCTCCTGGTTTCAAAGAGAGGCACGTTGGAATGCTGCTCCACCATTTGGAGACAGGCAAATCGAAGCCCAGAAAAGTTATCTTGCCCGAAGCCACACAGCTGGCCAGGAGCAGGGTGTGGCCTCCCCATCTGGGGCCCTGCAGCTGGACCCGAGTGGCCTGGGAGCCCAGCAGCAGCACCCTTCTTGCTGTTCTGACAATGTGCTTTTGGATTTTGAGGCCCAGCTGGGTCTGTGGTGGGAATGGAGAGGCTAAGTTTAGCCCTCAGCTAAGCCCTGTCTACGCTAAGGAAGCCAGCCAGCCAGCCATTCAACTAGGTACTGCAGGAGGCTGCGCTAGGAGGGTTGCAGCTGGAGCCTGGCCTGGGCCACAGGGGTGCAGTGAGGTCCCCTCTCCAAATAAAAATCAAAAGGATGTATGGTGGGTGTGGGGTGTTCAGCTCCATGCAAAGAGCCTGGACTCGCTGGCCTGGGCAGCAACTCAGTGCCTCTGGGGCTTCTCAAGCGCTGTACCCACACTTTCTTGCAGGGCAGCCACAGCTGTCAGCCACAGCAGCACCTGTGCTCTGGGGCAGCCCGGCTCCTGTGCTCCCCAAGCAGCTCAGGCAGAGCTCACTGCCAGGACCCTGATGTGTCCCGTTCAGCCTGCACCAGCCCGAAGCCCTGGCTCAGCCACCCTGGCTCTGCTGCCCCGGCCTCCCCGCTGCTCCTCACCCCCCAGGGCAGCTGCTCCTGGCCACAGATGCAGCACCTTCCCTGGCCAGGCCGCTGTGGGCTGCCAGGTGCTCTGGGAGACCTCCATGGTCACAGGTGAGGTGGGGCCCTTGTGGGGTGCTCAGGAAAGCCCTCTCCCAGGTATCATTTTGGGGAATTTTTTTCCGGTTTGGGGTGTTTATTTTGTTTTGTTGAGACAGACCCTCACTAGTCAGCCCCAGCTAGCCTTGAACTGGCAGTGTTCCTCCTACCTCAGCCTCCCAAGTGCAGGGGTGCACCTCCAGCCTGTCAGATAGCTGGAGACTGCATGCATGCCCAGGCCGGGCCTTTCCCATCTCTCTCCGGGGCCACCCCAGGAGCCTGCCCCAATCGGGAGGTCCCATGCCCACTCTCCCTAGGTCCCGCTGCCATCCACCGAGGGCCCATCTGTCTGGGAATGTTGCACATTCTAGCCTCTGCGCACACCGCTAAGGCCTACTGTGTCCCACTGCCCCAGAGGGAGCTGTGGCAGGATGTGCTGTCCCTGAGCCACTGTCCCTGGACCCTTAAGAAAACTGCTCTCCTGGAGGAGACCTTGGTCAGGAATGGAGGGCCAGAGAGGGACACAGCTGCAAGATCCACGGGCTCCCTCAGCAGCTGAGCCCTGGGGTCCTGGGGTAGTAGGAAGACCGGGGTGCTTACGGCACAGGACCCCACACCGCCCTGCCAGTTCCAGGGCCAAAGTGCCCCAGCATGGGCCAGCAAAGTGGGTCATCCAGGCTGTTGCCCCCTCCGTCCCCTCCTGCAGACACCCGTTCCCACCTCTGTCCCCAGGCTCTGCCCACCAGGTAGCACTGCCGTCATAGGGTCCTGTGGAGGGACCCAGGGGTCATAAGACATAACTGGGGCCAGCAGCCCTGTTCTGCCCAGCTCTTGCCCCCTCACAACCCCAAGTCCTCACCCCATGAAACCACCCAGGGACAGCACAGGAGCCCTGACCCGCCAGGAGCTGGGGCAGCTGTCCTGTCTCCCCCTCTTTCCCTTGAGTCCAGCTACAAGGGACTCAATTTTCTCAACCATAAATGAAATACAGAGGGAGAGGGAGAGGAGGAGAAAAGAAAGACAAGGAAGGGAAGGAAAAAAAAAGACAAAGAAAATTAGAAACAAAACTGTGTTTTGTTTCAATTTTATTTGGTTTCACCCAGCCCCAGAAAGAGGCTACAGGGCCTTGGCCCTTGTGCAGCCCCTTCTTCCCAGAGTGACCTGCTGCCATCCCCTCCCCAGCACAGGAGCATGCATACCAGCACACACACACCACACACGCATACACACATCCTCCTCCAATCACAGCGAGCCGGCCGCAGCTCCTGCCTCTTTAAGGTGACTTGGCATTTCTCTGTGTGGATCCATTTTGGCCGGCTTCGCAGTTCCACTGGTGGGGGCAGTGGTGTGGCCCAGACTTCTGGTCACTCAGGCACGTCCTGGGGGCCCTGCTGTCGGAGCCTCCACCTGCCCCTGCCCTCCTGCTTTCCAGGCTCACCCTGGGGATTTACCCACCCATCTCTTCCAGGGCTCTGGGGGCTTTGCACGTTTAAGCATCTTACGACAAGAAGGGTGGGAGCTCCCTGCGAGGAAAGACATTGGGGTGAGCAGGCCGAGCCGCCTGAGCTCTAACCCTGCGTGCGCACAGCTGCATAAGGATGGCGATGCTTTCCGTTCTCCCTCACAAGCTGCACTGAGACAACTCCTGCTAGCAGATGAGAGTAGCGTGATGCAGACCCCACTTAGGCTAAATTGTGCCCCCACGTCCCTCACGGGGATGCCTGGAGGGGGCGATGCCCAGAGAAGAGTGTAAGGAAGGAACTGAGGGGGTCAGGGTGACCGTGGCAGCCCAAGTGCATGTGCCTGCCCAGACACATCCATGGGAAGACACAGGGAGGGGACGGCCACCCCCAGCCTGAGGCCTCAGGGGGAGCAGAACACTCTGTCCTCTGTGCCCTCACCCCATATCCTGGCCCCCCAAAGCACCATGTGGAGAGGACAACCGATTCTGAACTCATGCCTGACCCCGCCCCCCACCCCAGGCAGGCAGACTGCAGCCCACTTCCACTCTGCGCAGAGCTGGATCGCAACAGAGGATGCTGTCAGGTCTCTGCTCTTCCCCTTGTGCTCCTCACAGCAGCACCGGCTGCACGTGGGGGGCCCTGCATGGGCCTCTCCCAGGCCAGTGGCAACCAGGGGGGATTTTCCCGAAGGCCCACAGCATGGCAGAAAGCCTGGGACATGCCCAGTCGCACAGACACTGACGGAGGGGTCTGCAGGCCACTAGGGGCTCTCACGAGGCCCCTGTCTCTGCTTCTCTTTGGCCCTCCACTCCACAGCCAGCTTCCTGTGTTGGCTAGAAGCAGCACCCCACTTCTGGCTCCAAGTCCAGCAAGGAGGGCGCTTGGTCCTGCTCCTGGCTTACAGGCTCCGAGGGTCTGGGTCACTGTCCACAGAGGCTGCTAAGAACATACAGCTAGAGACTGCCTGTGTCAGAGACCCTGTGGCTGGTCACCGAGTACAGGGGACATCACTCAGGCCAGAGTCAGGAGGGAAGATGACCACAGCCAGCAGGCCCTCTCCAGCTGTTGAGCTTGCACCTGCCCCAGCCCCGCCAGGCCTCTCAAGGCAGAGCTCCGCCCCTGCACCACCCTCTGGTCCCGTAGCTGTCCCAGGAAGGCTCACAGAGCGTCGGGTGTGCTGGGCATAGGATCCCGGGCCCCAGGCATGCCAGGCAAGCACCCTATTGCAGTCTTAGTTACTTTTCTTTCATTGCTGAGACAAAATACCTGAGCCCCCAAATTAAAGAAAGAAAGGTTTATTTAGCTCTCGGTTTTCGGAGGGTTCAGGTGGTAATCAGCTGGCTCCAAGGCAGGGTGGTGAGGCCCAGGGGCAACAGTTCAAGGTGGCAGAGAACAGCAAAAGCAAGGACAGCACGAAAGAGGAGGGTGAGCCTCTGGGCCTCTCCCATACCCTGCGCAGGCTGCCCACCCTCACCACCTCCCTGCCCTCCTCTGGGGCAGGTTCAGGATGTTTACAAAGGGAGGCTCCTGGTCCCCTGATGAGTCCCTTAGGTGAGCTCTTACCAGGTTGACACAGTGGACAACATCCTTGAGTGAAGGGCAGGTCCTCTACACCTGGGATGTAGAGCCGCTGAGTTACTTAGTCAAGCTTCTAGGCTCCTCAACTTGACACAATGTTACAACCATAACCCGGAGCTACAGCCCCAGCCCTATTTACTTAATATTTTGAGACAAGGTCTCCCTAAGTTCCCCAGGCTGGCCTTGAACTTGTGCACGGAGCTGGCCGGCTGGGGCACCCCTGGCCTGCCAACTCCTGCTTGTGGCTCCTGAGGTCCTCGGCTTTCCTGGCAGGTGCAGGTGAGCAGTCTGTCGTGTGCTTGTTTGTGTGTCTCCTTCCTGGTTCCTTCTTCCTTCTAGCACTCGTGGGCTGGGACAGGCAGGTGCCCTCAGTCTGCCCAAGAAGCCCGTGGGTGGCCCTGCATGGGCCTCCATCTGCATGAGGGACGTGGGGCCACAATTTAGACCCTGGTCCCATAGCTGTCCTAGGGCCCCTCCGCTCACCCTACTGGGAATGGTTTTAGGGTTTTTGTTGTGTTTTGTGGTGATGGGGATTGAACTTAGAGCCCCGTGTGTGCTAGGTGTGTGCTCTGCCCCCAGCCTCACTCCACTCCTGACCCCAAGGGGGATATTAGGTCTTGCCTGAGGAGCTGGGCAGAAGGGAGCCCAGCACTCAGCAGCAAAGAGACATCATGTTTCCATGCAGTATTTTGAAGACTCCCATGGGCCAAGTGCGGCCATGAGCCCCTGCCTGCTGTACATATGTAGCTTTCTTAGGGTGCCCTGTGGGCTCTTTCATGCTGCTATGACAATGCACATGCCAAGGAGTTGGGGAACATCCCCCCAATGCAGCCCTTTCTTCCTCTAGAGCTGCCCTGTCAGGACCTCCAGAGGGCAGAACCAAAAGGGGCAGGCGTCTGAAGCTGAAGAATTTTCTCACCGGATTGTGAGGCCTGGCAAATCCAAAACAGGAGCTGGCAGGCTGAGCTCCGAGGGCGCTGCAGGTCAAGCCCAAGGGTGGGCTCCAGAAGAACTCCCTCTTCTCCTAGGAAAGCCTGCTTTGCCTAGTAAGTCCTTCAACTGATTGGATGAGGCCCACCCGCTCTATAAGGCTTGGTCTCCGCTACCCAAAGCCTCCTGATGTAAATCTTAGTCTTATCTTTGAAAAAATACCCCTTGCAGAAGCTTCTAGAAGAGTATTTGACAAATACCTTGTTGCAGGGACTTGGTCAAGTGCACAGAAACTTAACTGCCATCTGTATCTTCTACGATTGTTCAGTTCCTGACCGCTCTCACAGCTTCTACTTGGAGATAACTTTTTGCTTCTAGACATAAGGAGGAATGCCCGTATTTGGAAGAAAGAGGCTGTGTCCTGTATGTTTTTATACGTGCTCAGGTTTTCTAGCCTAGTACTTTGGAGAAAGTGGACATGAAAGTTTGCCACTTGGTGGGTAGCTCTTAATCTTCCTGTCTTCTTTGGCTTTTATTTCTTTAGGTAAAAAATTGGTAGAAATCTGCGATGAAATATTGGCTACCCACACGGCTGTGCTTAGATGTCTCCTCATGCGCTCATGGGTGGGGCTTTGCGGAGGTGGCTGATCTAGAGTGTGGGTGCTGCCTGCCCTGAGAGCGCAGCCTGGATGGTGTGCACGGGACAGAAGGAGGCTGCGGCCGCTGCTGGCTGCTGGCTGCGGGCTGCCTGCTGCCCACCATGGCCTGCTTCTCTCCCGTCGCGCCCCCTGCTGGAGCCAGCCAGCTATGAGCTGAAACCTCTGTGAACTGTGAGCTGAATAAACCATTCCTCCTTTCACTCTGACCATCCGGTGCTTTGTCTCAGCAAGCAGAAATCCAAGGACAAAGTAGTTTAAGTGCAAATGCCAGAAAAATACTCCACTCAAGAAAATATTCAGTCAGGCGTGGTGGTGCACACCTGTAATCCCAGCACTCAGGAGGCTGAGGCAGGAAGATTGCTGCAAGTTCTAGACCAGCCTGGGCTACAAAGTGAGCTCAAGACCAGCCTGAGAGACCCTGTCTCAAAAAGACAAAAAATGTGCCTTTTCTTCCAACTCTTGAGGCCCAAGAAGTCTTTCTCTGTGCAATGTAGGAATTATTCCTTTTGCAATTTCTTTCCTCTAAGTCTTAATCCTAATAATAATAAAGTGATTTAGAAGATTAAGACACTAATTAATCCTGTCTGAACAACTTCATGTTATCATGTTTGATTTCAAATTTAATTATTTCAGTATCTAATTACAAAATAGTTAATTACTTTATTGTAATTGTGTATCTTTTTCAAGTAGAAAGGGGCCAGGAACAGTGATACGGGCTATCGCCGGGCAGAGGGCCCCTCACCTTGCCTCCCACGAGCGCCGGCCTCGCTGCGGGTTGTCCTGGGCTGCAGCTTCTCTTTCATGCACTTTTCGGTGTTTCAGTTCCTTTTTAAAAATTTTTAAAAATAATTTTATTGAGAAACAAAATGCAATGAGACTGTTTCAAAACCAATTAGTAGGACAGTTTCAATAATTAGTACATTGCATATTGCTGTCTTCTTAGTGGTTATTTATAGTACAAGATGCAGACATGCTGTCCTGTCCAAACATTAGTCCAAATCCTTCTTCGCATTGAATTAAGAGAAAGTAGCGGCATACCTACCCTAACTATTTTCAAGGCTCGCTTCATCTCCTGATCGGCTTTGGTTTCTTCTTCTCCCAGAACCAACACCCAGCAACGCATTCCATCATCATCTGCGGTGCTCTGGGCCACCAGGACCTCCGCGGCCCTCTTACTTGGAAAGATGGCCTTCCTCTACCTCATCTTGTCACTGCCACCTGCCCACAAGCGCTGTGTCACCTCTGGTCAAAGCCAGTGGGTGCGAATGCCCTGAGTCACCTTATCTGTGGGCATCTAGTGCCAGGACTGCTAGATTTGCCATCGTCCCCTCTTTGGAATGAGGGTGTTATGCCTGACACCATGTGAGCGTCCCAGGGACACGGGGACACAGGGACTATTTAGCCTGTGGCACAGAAGTATTTCAACATTTTCATTTTCAAAACAGGTAGAATTTCACAAACCAATGGGCTCTGTTTCACCCATGTCTCTAGTGGCCAGCAGGCTAAGAGGATGCAGGACCTGCCACACGGGACCCATGCTCACGTGGCCACAGGACACAAGGACCACACCCCACCCAGGAAGTAGTCTGGTGACAACCACTGCTGGTAGAATTTAGGATTAAAAAAACAAAATCCACAAAAAGACAAAGACCTCCAAGGAAACCATTGTTTACCTAGAACAGGCCTTCCCAGCCCCACCTCAGGCAGGAGGACACGGCCCTCCTCAGATGTGGGTGCTCCACGGAAGACCCGGTAGCAGCAGCTACAGATGAGGTCACGGACTAAAACAGTGTCTGCGCCCTCGCAAATTCGCCCTCGCAATCCCACCCCTCATGAGGCCAGTATTTTGGAGGTGGGCTCTTTGGGAGGCAGAGCCCTCCTGAATGCAAGCAGTGTCCTTACCCAAGGGTCCCCAGAGAGAGAGGCTGGTGACAAGAAGCTGTAACCTGTGATGCCTCCGTCTTGGGCTTCTTGGACTCCAGAACTGCGAGCAGTAACTGCCTGCTGTCTGTCAGCCTCCTGGTCCCTGGTGATTAGTTACAGTACAAATACACCCAGCCCAACTCCTGGCAGTGTCCTTCAGCTGGGGACAGCCTTGCTCCTGAGCCTCCTGAGACGGCACGGGCTCGGGGCTGGCGCTGTCTCCTCTGTCCCCACCCCAACCTCCCAACTCCGCTCATCCCTCAGAGGAGGCCAGCAGGTGCCAACGGCAGCACTCATCTAAGGACAAGGAGCCACAAGAGTGTGGCAGGGTGCTCCTCTGAGCTCAGGGCTGACAGAAGTGCCTGAGCCAGAGGGTAGGGCCAACAGCAGCAGCCAGCCCACAGCCACAGCTTCACCACAGCAAGGGGCTACGCCTCGGGTCCAGCCCCAGGACTGCTGAAGCCGCTCAGCAGGGGCAGGCGGACCCTGGAGTTGGACTTCCTTGCTTCCCAGGGGGGTGGGGACAGAGGTTCCCCTCCAAGGAAGAGCACAAGGAGATGAAGGGTTCATCACCCCTTGCCGCTCATCTCCTGCCGCTCATCTCCGTTTGAACACAGTAAATTTACTTTTTGTTTTGCAAAAGAGGTTGCATTGCCCCTCTTGGCCCTAGTTTTACTCAACAAGGGACCCCTGTGAATCTGCCCTGGGCAGAGACGGGTGGGACAGGTCCTTCCAGAACAGCCACACTGCAGTCGGGGGGGGGCACCAGCAGCCAGAGCGCCGCCAGACCTGGCAACGTGTGCTGGGAGGATGCGGAGTGGCGGAGCCTGAGGGCCACGCAAGGTTCCCCATGGAGCCCACTTGGGGCGGTGTCAAAACCTCAGGGAGACAGGAAGGGTGCTCTAAATGGAAGCAAGGGACTCTGAGGGCAGGTCCCTGGGACTCCAGGGGCAGGTCACAGAGATGCCATGTCTTGCATGGTAGCCATACAACTACTTTTTTTTTCCCCCAAGCACTCTATCGTTTTCAGAACATTTTTTCTTTCCACTGAACTTCTCAAAGAGAAACATCAGCACCCACAGGGGACTTCTGAGAAGAGGACAGTGGCTTCCTGCACAGGGACTCAGTCCCTGGCCCCACTCCCAGGTGCAGGACAGCCTGAGGGGAGGGGATATGCTGGGGCTGGGAGCTGGGGGCTGGGGCTGAGGGTGGCCAGGTACTTCTGAGTGCCTGCAAAGCCCGGTGTGACCTAGGCAGGACAGGGAAGGGGGCTGGGAGGAAGCAGGAACTTTATGGATGGGAAGGGGGTAAAGAACACAAGCGGCTGGTGGAGAAGAAGGTGATGTCTGGGATCGAAGACTTCTGAGAGGGCATGGCTGTGAGCGTGGCCACCCCATGCTCCATGGTGTGGCCACCCAAGTGGTCAGCGGAAAGGGGCTGGGACGGGGCAGTCACTGGAGGTGGAGTGGCCAGGGCACTTGGACACAAGACCTGGGTGTCTGTCACCAGGAGAGCTGAAGTCATTATGAGTTATGGATGAACTTGGGGTAGACAGAAAGCCCAGGAAGAGGTGCTGAAGTCCTCAGGGGACTGAAGGAGTGAGACAGATTGGTGGAGATGACCACTGGGAAGAGTGAGGGTGGAACAGCCTGAGACCGGACTTCAGGGAAGATACCTACATGGGAACCGAGCAGAGCATCCTGGAGGGGTAGCAGAGACAGAGGGAAACACTTGGAGTCTGTTCCCTGAGACAGCACTGAAGGGGCTGGGGCCCAAAGCAGCAGCAGGCACCTGGAGTCCCTGAGCAGCCGTGCCAGGGCTCAAGGTCCAACAGGGCAGCCCCGAAGAGGCGCTGGGATTATGGTCGGGCGGGCGTGCACCTGGTTTTGGTGGCCGGCACAGCATGCCTGGTGTTCCAGGGCCACACAGCATGCAGTACCAGCGACCAAACCCTGGTCCTTACACTTGCCAGATGGGCACTTAGACCACCGAGCTATCTCCCCAGCCTGGTCCTGTCTCTTTTATACTGCAATGCTTCCAGTTTTAGTCTAGCCCTATTTCTTCTACAAATGGAAAACAACAAAAGGCCACACAGAACACCAAGCCCACTGTATCCACACTCCAAGTGCGGCCTCAGTGGTCCGGGGGCCCCTGCCAGCCGCACCTGCCAGCTCTGTGGTGGGGCGCAGTGCGGTCTGCACGTGGCCCTGTGAAGTTGCTTCACCTTCTCAGCTTCCAGACACAGATACAGTCGTGGCCAGGAGGTGGTGGTGGCCTCCTTGTGTCTCCTGCAAGAGCCAGAAACACCATGGCTGGGAGGTCAGAGCACTGTACCAGGTGGCCCTAAACCACTGGGGGGACTGAGGAGCCGAAGGCCAGCTGCTCCCCACCCCCACAGTGCTGAGGCACAGTGCTGCTGTGGAGTCTGCTCTGAGACTTCCCTAGACAAAACCACTCCCTGGGTCCCTGCCTCTCAGCCAAGGCCACCTTGCTTTTGTTTTCCTCATTCCCTGCACTCCTGCCTCCAACTCGCTGCCTGGCATAGGTGGCACCTCCCCTAAAATTAGAGTCCTACCTGTGCCAGGTGCTGCCCAACCCCCTGCTCCAGGACACCCCCTGCTCCAGGACACCCCCTGCTCCAGTTTCTAAAACAGGGTGGGTGCCCCTCCCATCCCTAGCCAGCTCAGAGGATCAGAGTGGCCGCAGGCAGAGGCCAGGAGACAGGGCATCCACCAGGGAACAGAGCAGACAGTCACCGCCAGGCTTCTGTGGACCCTCATTTGGCACCAGGTGTCCCGGGGACAGACAGCCAACAAATGTGCACAGCTGGCTGCTGAACACCAGGAAGCTGTCAGAACCGCAGGGCCTTGCCTGTGCCACCCACTGGGCCCCTGCTGTCCCGGCCCCTGCACTTTTCGGGCAGGTGGAAGAGGGGCTGCCCCAGGAGGACAGTGCGTGGAGCTGCCTGGGAGGCTCTGCTAGATAAGCCGGTGTCTTTATTGGATTAGACGGGGCTTGGCTGCAGTGGGCTGGACGTGGTGCTGCTGCTCCCAGGAGGGAGTGGGAGCTCGTTAAAGAAAGTGCATGCGATTATTATTATGATTTAAGTGCAGTCGGGCTTGCCAGGGCAGCTCTCATCTGGCCGGCAGCCCTGTCCTTGAGCACTGGCCTCAGGACGGCCATCCAGACTCCAGCGCAGATGAACGGCAAACAAGGCCTGGCTGGGCCTAGGGCGTGCGCTGTGGGCTGGCCCCTGGGCTGGCCTTGAAACCCATCCACACGCGAGGCCTGGTCACATCACCGGCCTGGGAAGGTGGGAATAGGAGCGTGTCTCCCGAAGGTGCCTGCTGCATTCTTGTGCCTGCAGCAGCTAAGCCAGTGGCTCTTGTGTAAGTGGTGTGAGTGTGCATGGATGCGTGTGCATAGATGTGTGTGAATGGGTGCACATGTGAGTGTGTGTGTGTGCCCGTATATGTGCACAAGGCAGAGGTGGGTGAAGACCTCAGGCCCCTGAGCAGGCAGCCTGGGCCTGAGGGCAGCTCTGTGGCTAGCCAGTCAGCCAGCTGGCTCCAGCAGGCTCTCAGCCACGCTCAGCCCTAGGACGATGTGCCCACCTCGCCCTGCACGGGAGAGTCTGTACCTCGGCCACTGCCCTCCACTCCCCACCTTCCATGCCTGCCCCAGTCCTCTGCCAGCTCCTCCCTACCCCTGTGGCCCTGTTGCGGGATCTGGTCTCTGCCAGGCCTGCACCCTACAGAGGCTGAACCTTCACTGCAGCCTCTCTCAGAGAGTCAAAGCCGAGGAGGACAAGGGCGGGGCATCCTAAGCCGACTTCCTCGCCCAGGTGTCTGAGGCTGGGCCCAGGCTCTGGGGGAACTCGTGTTCCTTCATGTGATTGAGGGTGGTAAAGGCAGACCCTGCCTACTGCACTCTGCATTCCTTGGGCTCTGCCCATGCCGTCCCACAAGTGTCCTTCTCTGGGGAGTCTTCTCTGTACCTCTCCCTGCGTGCTGTGCCCCTGGGTTATTGCTTGGCCAGTGAGTGTCTCACTCAAACCAGCTCATGGGTTAGAGAACTTAATGATTGCTTGAGGGACTTCGCCTTGTCACTATGGCTGTGACAGGCTGCTTTTCCCAGCTTTCCCAATGTACATTAAAAAAAACCTATAAGATTTAAAATAAAAGTGCTCACTGTGTTCCAGGGTGTTAAAACCCCATCTGCTGCCTGTCACCAGTGCAGGGCTTTTGGGGAGGAGCCTCGGCAGGCAGAACACTGTGTCCGGTGGTGCACTCTTTCTCCCTCAGTACTGTCCCTAGAACAGGACCATGCTGTCACCCCGGGGCAGCGCAGACAGATGGCGAGCGCACGGTGTGGCCGACGCCATCCTTCCCAGGCTGCTGAGCCGCGCTCCTCACGCGAAGCATGATGACGACGCAGTGGGTCCCGAAGCGCCGGCACTGCCTCCTTCACGAGAGCCTCCAGCTCCGTGCGTTTTGGAAGAGAAATGACCGCAGCCACCCCAGCGCAAACATCAGGCCCTCGCGCCGACCATCTCCAAAGCACAAGCGTTTAAAAATAAATGTGGTGCAGTCTTACTGGCTGAATAGTTAAGAAGCCGAGTGGATAAGACAGAACATATCTCTCTTTGTTAACAAAAATAGGCTATGCCAGGACGTCGGGTTCCACTTGAGGCTACCTCAGCTCCACTGGCCCTGCACTCAGGCACGAGTGTACACACACACACACACACACACACACACGGGGGCTCTGCCACAGCAACCAACACTGATGACAGAACTGATTTTTTAACATTCTTCCAGCTATTTAGGTCGCAGCCAGGCAGGAGCTACCCAGACACCCAAGGAGGGCCCAGTTGGGCATAGAGCGACTTCAGCTGGGCTAAGAAAAGCAAGACCGTAAAATGACTTGGGCAATAGATGCAAATGTGGGCATCTGACATCCGAGGCTTTATTTTTTGGCTTGGAGGGGCTCTGTGTGATGTCCCAGACTGGGACCACTAATCCTTGCTAGGGGACACAGCTGTGTGGGGGCCGTCACACTAAGAGGGAACCTGGGAGACACCAGCAACTCCAACGCCCCCCGGGCCTCCCGGCCTGCCCACAAAGGTAAGGAGCTCTGGTATGTTTTGTCTTGTCCCCCCAAAGTCTTATGCAGTCATGGGGCAGCTTCGGTGAAACCTCCACTAACTGTGAGCTAAATAAACCTTTCCTTCCTTAATTTTGAGTGTCCCAGAAATGAGAAAAATAACCGAGACAAGACCACAGTCCCCCAAATTCAAGTGCAGCGTGGAGCCCCCTCCTCTGCAGATTTCTTTAGATTCCCAGCACTGACTCTCCATCCCCGCACGCCTGGTGTCCAGGGTGTTGTTCTGTCCCTGTGGGGAGCCCACGTGTCCATCCCCTGCCCCTCCTAACTCTCGTGCCACAGGCACTGTCCCAGGTGCACCCCTCCCCCACCCTCCGCTAACCCCCAAACCTGGCAAAAGACAAAGTGGGTGCTTTGCAGAAAACCTTTGTTCCCTCAGACAACCTTAAATCCCACCAGAGGATTAAAGAGTTATTGATCTCTCACATAAATAGAGTCCTTATGGGAGGGACCCCTAGTTACACAGGGTAGAAGTATGGATTTCTTATTTTAAGCCTCATTTATTTCTGTAACAAAAGCTCCACTAAAACCACGCTGAAGCAGCTTCCCATGCGCCACCGAGTGATTCTCCAGCAGAGTCTAGTTGTTAAAATATCTTCTCTGAGAGAGCAAAACACAACCAAAGCAAAACAAACAGTGACTCCTGCGGCACGGGGGACGTCCAGAGGGGCGGACACAGGAGGGGAAGGGCCGCTTCCCGCGGCCTCCCAGTCCTGCTGGGCCAGACACGAGCTCTGTTTCAAATTTCTTATCAAAGCAGTTCACAGACTTAGTTCTACATGTTAAGTAATACTACAAGGCTAGTAAAAAAATCCCGCCTTCGCCCATTCCACGCCTGCCCTCCCCAGGTGCCAGCTCCTGGCTGACCATCGTGCTGTTCCCTCCAGCCTTCGAGGCCTCCCCTTCAGTCTAGACTCGACTGTGCTAGACACGATCTCCAACAAGTCATGCGGGTTTCAGTGAATTTAGCTTCACCAAACATGGCTTCCTTCCTTTTTTAAAAGTCACCATCCAATGGCCTTATTTTTACTAAGGAGACATGGGTCACGCGGCCCCAGGAAAGCCCTGCATCCCCGGCTTGACCTCTTGCTTGTCCTGGAGTTGATCGTTGACTTTCTTCTTCACGTGCATGATTCCTCAGGTACCGGTTGCTGACTCCCACCCACGAATTCTCCACAAGGAATGTAAAGCCCCTTGATGCATCTAAACACCTGCATGCCCTCAGAATTCTGAGGGGGTCCTTCCCAAGGCTGTCCTTTCTGCCGCTCCGACCAGGGCCGATGGCTTGGTTCCTGACAGCCCCCTGCTCATCCTGGGCCTCACTCACCAACCTTTGAATTCCCTCTGTGTGCCCTGTCTGGGACCCACTTTGCGGGCCCTGTGCCTCCGCCTTTATTTTCAAGGGCTTTCCTTGGCACTGTGCAAGCCTGGTTCTTTCTCAGATGCTGGCATGACCACGGCCTCATCTTTTTATTGCCTTTCGCCTCTGTGTTTGTGTTTGCTTCACTTTCCACACCTCTTCTGCCCTCTGAATATTCTTGTGGCCTCAGGGACCAGAATCTCCTCTCCCTCCAAAGGCAGAACGTGATCTCTGATAGCTCGCCTCCTTTCTTCTCCGGGTGGTCTGTTGTCCGCACTGACGGCCTTTCCTCGGCCTCTGTTGCTGCTGGCAGCATAGTCACAGCGGGCTGGAGGCCCATCCTCCGGGCGTGGCTCGTCAGTCGGGTCTGCCGAGGGCGATGGGAAGAGGTCCCCCGTGACTTGGAAGAGTCCCTGGAATTCGGCCCTCCTGGTCTTTCCTCTGGTCGCGGCCTGGGAAGTGTGTGTGGCAGCCAGCACTCTGAGCGCCTCCAGGGGGAGAGGCCTGCAGCCAGGGTGGAATCCCCTGCTCTCTCTGGCTCTGGTTTCCTCCGCGCACCACCCATCCCCAGCTGCGCCAGATCTCTGAGGTGGCCCTGCAGTTAAGCTCCAGGCTCCTGTTGCCATGGTTGTGCCAGGCGGGGAAGCTCTGTAGCAGGCGCCTCTCTCGGGCTCCCCGCGCTCCTCCGCTTGCCCACACCCCTGTCCGCCAGCTCCGGAGTCTGTCTCAGGGTCTGCACCCCAAACGCCCCCGTGTTTGTTGGCATCCGCTCTGCAGGCTTCACGGTAGGGAAGCGGCCTTCGCTGGACTCCTCGCCTTCTCTTCTGCGTTCCTCTTTTCGTTCTCTGAGTGCGAGTCCCGCAGGGCTTCCCCTGCACTACATTTCTTCCATCCTTGCTGCCCGCTATACTTGGACACACTAGTCACCCTCTCCTGTCCGGGAGGCAGGGCAGCCTTGGAGTTCCTTCCTGAGATCCGAACTCAGACTGTGGGACTCCACGCCGTTGCCCCAGGAGGCAGCTTCCTGGGGGACACACAACCGGAAGAAGGTGAGGTTCCCGCTCTAGAGAAGAGCGGGCTCCAAGCCCCTCTGAGTGCTTGCCGATGTGAAGTCTCCCACTGGGCCCCATGGCGAAAATGTGCCGCTAGAGGTTTTGGGGGCGAGGGCCGGCACCTCCAGGGGAGGCCTCCAGCGGGGGAAGCGGCAGCCGCCGTGTCAGCCCCGGCACCTTGCACCACACCCAGGCTGAGGCGCGGCTGGGGAAGGACGCACTCCTTATCGAAGGCTTTCAGACCTGCCATGCCCCGGAGCCTCGCAGGCACCTTCTGAGATCCCTGTGCTCACAGCCGTCTCTCCGCAGCCCAGACAATCCAGGCTCCCTAGGAATGGAACTCGAAGATCCATAGTTTGAGCAGCTCCCCAGGGAATTCCAGTGTGCAGCCCGGTCTGGGAGCGCAGCGGTGTGGACCGGACAGCCCCTGAGGCTCTGGCTAAAATGCGGAGGCTGATTAATGGGCACCTTGGTCTGAATATAGGTGTTTACCCCTCCGTTCACAGGTTGGAAATAGCCTCGGGCGAGGGCATCAGGCGCTGGTGAGTAGTAGGCTGGAGTCCGCATGGATGGGATTGGTGCCCCTGTGGACAAGGCCCGGGGGACCCCGCTTCCCCTTTACTCCTTGAGGGCCAGCGAGAAGACACTGCCTTCGAGGGATGGGCCCTCACCAGGCCCCACACACACCAGCACCCAGATCTGGGGCTACACCGCGGGCAGGCACCTGGTCTAGGGGACCCTGTGCTGGAAGACGCTCTCAGCTGGAACGCTGCACCAGGGGGTGCTGCACCGGGGGCGCTGCACCAGGTCGGTGTGAAGGTGTGAACTTCAAGTCTGTGGTTCACTGCTTTTCCAGCACTGTGATGAAAATTCATGTATTGCAAAAAGAGCTATAAATTCTACAACTGAGCTCTCCTAGAAGAAATGTAAGGAGAATATTCATTAGCCAAGGCGCTTATGTTTTTAAACAGTGTAGCTGTTACTGCAGATTTCATGAGGGAGGTGGTGGCGGCTTCCACCTCTAATTAGGTTTGCAACCTGAACAACAGCCCTGCACCTTCCAAGTCCTCGGCTTCAGTACAGCCAGGGGCCATGGGTGGCCCAGGGTGGATGGTCCACCTATTGGCTCTGGGAGCCCAGCGTTTAGTGGAAGGCACTCACTCCTGGGTATCTCATGGGGTCATGCAAGTGTGAACATGGGCCACGTATGTGGCCCCTTCTTCTCTGGCGCTGTCCCCTGCTCTGCTTCCCAACCACTATGAGCTGCGCATCTTTGCGCTGTTGCACCCTTCTGTCATGATGACCATGGACTGAGCCCACCAGCCTGAGCCACCTTAAGCCTCTCCTCTAAGTTGGTACTGGGGATAGTGTCTCAGCAGTGGCAAGGCTGAGTCCAGGAAGCGCCCTGGCCTCGCTGTAGGCCACGCTGCCCTCTAGGGCTGCTCAGTTTTCCAGCCCCTGTGCCACAAAGCCCTTTGTAAGAGCAGCACAAAAGCCCTGTCTTGGAATAAAAGACCCCATGCAAGCATGTACCCTCAGGCCCCACCCTGTTCCTGAGACAGAACTGTTCCTCGAGACATGTTTGATAGCTTAAATATTGCTACTTCATTTGACCAGGGATAGAAATCTAGGTTTTCAAAAATAACTGTTTAGAGGACAGGCTTCTTGATGCCTCCCAAGGGCTCTAAGGCGGGAATCTCTTGGGGCTATAAAATGCTTTTCATTGCATTTACTTAAACGACCCCCCTTTCATCTCCCCTGGATTTCTTGTGTTCTTTCTGCCTTTCTCCATCAGCAAACAGCCATTTCATAGCAGAGGAAAGGGGCAGTTCAAGAGGAAGCCTGTATTGGCCTTATTTCATAAATTGAGTTTAATAATTCATTGAAAAGAGAATTTTTAGTAGCAAAGTCTGCATATAAAGGCAGCGTGCCTCCCTGGCAGGCACCCGTTGCCCTCGCAGCAGTGCTGAGTGAGGAGAAAGCCCAGGCAGGCCATGTGCTCCTCTTGGATTTGCTAAGGACACCGTGGTTTCCAGCCAGGTGGGTGGAGGTGATTTTACAGCAAGAGGCAGGCAAAGGCATTTAAGCCACACCCTAACTCTTTTCTTTGTCAGTGCAGAAAGCCACCTAGAGCTCATTTTGACAAACATGCATATTCTGGAAACATCTGCCGACTGTTGCTCTGGTCCTTCCCCAGCCATAAAGTGCCACCTGCCCAGACTGCCTCTGTTGCCTAAACACCAAACAGCACCAGGTCCCGCAGCAGAGGGCAGCGGGCAGGGGTCTGCGGGTCTGCCTGCATGGGACCTCAAGAAATCTGTATCTCACATGGCAGAAGCACTGCTCAGGCGTGACAGGCTGACTTTAAAGATTTGTCCTTCTAACTCATTGATGGGGGAGGAAGGAAGCCATGAAGATGAAAGGGGAAGGAGAAAAGCAGCATCTGGCGGCTCGGATCCGCCGCCCCAGACCGCTCCGCAGCAGCTCTGCAGCGCCCAAGCTTCCAGGCCCAGCATGGGAAGTTGCCAGGAGTCCCAGCCCAGCAGAAGAAGATTTTAATGCCTCCGCTTGTGTCTGGACCACAGCGTCTGTCTCCTTGCCTCAGAAAAAGGGGCTTCATGATGACTTTTTCAGCTTCCTTCTCCCCAAATGTCCCAATTTTAACCCTGTCCTTTGTAGACTTTGTGAGTCAGGCCAGCACCTGAATGAACTGAATGTCACACAATGACTCAAATACTCACCATCCCTGGAGGTTCTGTCCTTCAATGGGGCCTGTGGTGACAACATTGCCTAAGGGGCTTTTCTTTCTTTAAAGATGTGATATGTTTATAACAGTTTCTGAGCAGTGTCCCCCAGAACTAGGAAAGAAAATGGGTGCACTTGTTCTACCTGAAGGTGTGTGGGCCAAGCCCAGCTTTCTAGAGAATAATCTGAACTCCTGAGAGGGCAGCTGGTCAGGCAGTGAGTGCCTGAGGCAGTTGCCTGGCCTAAGGCAGTTGCTACCATTTGTCTTGAAGGAACAAATAGTCATGCAGATCTGAGATCGCTGCACCTTGCACTGATCATGTACAGCAGGAAAAGCAACCACATTGTACAATAAGTAAGGCCAGAGCTGGGTCAAGTCAGGCAAATTCATACAGTGAAATACTACGCTGTCATGAAAATCACGTGCAGAGCATTTGACAATATCGGGCATGCTTGTGCGAATAGTTCAATAAAAGGATTATAAAGTAATGCATGTTATGGATACTGCTTTTAACTTCTTTTTAATAAATTAATTTCAACTTGCCATATTATCTAGGAAAATGGGGGGATTTTCAACACCTAGTACAAGGCCAGCAGATGCTTTAAGTTGCCTGTGTGGTCGCCTGCTTTGAGTTAACATAACCGATTGCTTCCACAGAAAAACCAAGAAAGAAACGAAGAATCCGATGCACTCTCAAAGCGTGTGCGTTACGACATTTAGAAGCCACGGCTGAGCTCCAGTCCCAGGTGCCCTCTATCTAGCAAAGCCCAGCTGAGAGAGTGCATTCACCCTTTCCTGTGCCCTGGGTCACAGGGGTGCCCAGAGCCCTCTGCTGCAGGGAGATGCTGAGGACGAGAGGACCACCCCCTAGACCCAGCTCCGCGGCACTCCGAGGAGGGCGGATTCCCCAGCCAGACCAAGTGTGAAGTCTCCGGCCTCTCCTGTCCAGAATCGAGCAGCGTCACAGCACCAGCCTTCCGGGTGGTAGTGGCACCGAGGCCGCAGAGCAGGGGCAGCCGGACCCAGGTCCTGGCCAGAGCCCGCCAGGCTGTGCAAGACCCAGGATGTCTGGGGGTGTGGCCCGGCAAGAGGCGACCACACCCACCTGGACCCCCTTGAAATGCTCCATGCTGCAATGTAAACTCCTGACCTCGACAGAATAGACAAACTTGAAACCAAGGGGGGAAAAATGGTAAGAAACTCAGCCCGGCAACAACTGGCTGCTTCTATTCAGAGAGCCGCTCTGCCTCTCACCCTTCTGAATTAGGCAGCTGGGGCACCCGTGATGAAACCCACAGGTCGGGCAGCTTCTGAGCAACACGAGTTTATTTCTTACAGTTGGGGGCCCGGAACTCCAGGATCACGGTGTCTGGGGTGGGTCTGCTCCCTGCTCTGACGCTGGCTGACTGCTGCCTGTCACCTGGAGGTGGCACTTCTGCCTGCCGACTTCAGGAGGACGTGGACAATCACTCTCAGCTGCCTTTGCCCCGGCCCAATCCTTCAGCATCCTCTGCTCCCTGGTTCTCCTTCATTCTCTCCGCTAGCAAAGCACAAACGACCGCGGCTGCCCCACGCCCGTGGCAGCATTAGCCCTCTGTGATCTTGGGGCACTGTCGAGCCCTGGTTCTTCCTGGCCCAGCTGTCAATAACCGATGGCAGTATACTCTTGCCTGAGGGGTCCTGCTGGGCAAAATCTGGTGGGAGATTTATCTTCTATCTTCTGAAAAAAAGTCACTCCCTGCAGCAGAAAGCAACCCACTACAGTCACCCGGTGCATGTCGTCTTCTCCCTGGTAACAGAGCAGAGCTGTGCATCCCAGGCAGCCATGCGGGTCACCATGTCCAGTGACAGCTGCAACTAACAGCATATGGGTTGTGATCAGAAAATATGG
>NDGM011035331.1:0-10275 GCA_002564305.1 Octomys mimax
CAGAACCAGGGATTGAACTCAGGCCCTTGTGCTTGCCAGGGAAGCGCTTATTCCGCTGAGCCACACCCCCCAACTATAAAATTAAAAGCAATTAAAAAAAAATTTTTTTTAGAAGAACAAAAGAGTGTATATGTATTTACAAAAAAGTTCAGGCATGTGGTAGCACATGCCTGTCATCCTAGTCCATGGTCGGCTGAGGGAAGAAAACTGCAAGTTCCATACCAGTCTGGACTACACATCAAGTATGAACTTCAACCACCTTACCAATACTAGGAATAAAACCTCAACACTAAAATTCTGGTACTTAACTTTTAACACAGCTTAAAATACTTACAGTCATTTTGAGGGGCAACTTTCTTAGCATCTGGTTGATCTGCAAAATTAAGATTTTTTTAATGTTTCTGCCAGTAAATACACAGAGCTTCCCCCACTCAAGCAAGATTATCAACAAAAACATGTATTAAAGTATCTGAAATGATTTAATTACTTGAACCAAAACTGCCAAAACTTTCAACCCCGACTCATAACCTAAAGGAAAAACTATTTGTTTTTTTTCATTCTGGTCCTATTTAAAAGACACACACTTAAAAAATTCTCTTTGTAGCAAATCACTGATCTTAATGGGCATTAAGCATTTTAGGATGATACACGGCAAACTATTTAGCTCCATTACTAGCAAAGTATTGCAAACAAAGGCTAATGATGCTTCCACTGTGGCACCTAGAACATATGGCGAGGGGTGTCTAGCAAAATGTAAAACTTTGGCATGTAAAAAGCTGAATGTATCTGACCGTGACCATAAAACTATACAAAAATCTTAAAAAAAACAAAAAACAAAAAACCCCACATAGGACAGTCTCAATCTACCCTATTCTTTTATTCCTACATAAAACATTTTACTATGTAAAATTTTAGCAGAAAACACTCAAAGCAACTAAGTGACTATCTTAATCTAAATCCATTACACAGATGAATACAACGCATATCTTAGAACCTAAAATTGAAGCACTAAATTCTCCCCCCTTCAAACTTTAATGATTAAACATGATTGTTGTGAAGCAAAAATTCAGACACATCCAAGAGGTATCTGTGTCTGTAAGAATCCAATCGTTTATTTCACGTTTACATACTAAACACAGGTAATAAATAAAAATTCCTGCCTTTAAAAGGAGAGGGCATTCCCTCCCAGTGTGTTGTACTGCTCGGACTTGTCCAAGAGCCATCTACACATAAAATAAAAAGAATACATTACATACAACATCTGAAGCATCATTAGCTCATTTTTCTTCTTATATTAAAATCCTCACTGTAAATATGAAAGACACTTAAATAAAAGGAAACCAAGTACTCCTGGATAAAAAGCTACAAATACATTGTATAGGCTTGGTCACAATCCTTTTTTTTTTAAAAAGGGGGCAAAAAAGGTATGAAAATTCACACATTAAACAAAAATATGTGCACAGTTTTAAGTTCAGAAACTTCAACAATTATTTTTTTAAATACAAAGAACTGTTTTGTTTTAACCCGTTTTAAGATAAATTTGAAACAAAGTGCTAAAATAACAAAAATGCTATAATCTGTATGTACTAAAACACAGTAAGGTGGCAAACTGTACCCTTTAAAGTAAAATCTAAAATAGCAACAATGAAAACAACACATAAAGGTTTGTTCATTTAACAAAATCCACAACGTATTTCCTAAACATATGTAATTTTTGTTTTGTTTTCTGTATGATTAACAAGAACTCTGTGCAAACTTTCAATACACTATCCTAAAAAAGAGAAAATAAGCTGTTTTTTTACTAAGACAGAACTTCTGATTAACTCAAATTTTACTTACCTTAGATAGATCTCCCCTCTTTTGTCCTTTTGAGGCTACTATAAACCTTACAATTTTTAGGAACCTTATAATAAAAATGCTTGAAAAAATAAAAACATTGAAAGTCGCTACACCTAAACACTGTATAGTACAATGATAATCACTTATCGGTATAACTTACCTCCATCTTCTAAAGGCCTTTTTTGTCCCCCATAACCATAGTCATTTGAATTCAATGATGTACCAGCATCACCCCCAATTTTTGCTGCAATCTTAAGAAAACAAAAACACATTACCATTGAGGACAGCAAAACAAACTGGTACACAAATGTTCAATACTAAATTTCCTCATACAAATATATGCTAAATACTACTTACATTAAAAAAAAAAAATCACTTGACAGACTAAAATAGTTCATTTTATTACTACCATTAAGTACCTCAAGGAGTCTGAATAATCACAGCCTAAACTTTACCCTCTGGTCATCCCTATATTAATCAATAATTAGTAACCTTTAAATAAACTAATTTTGAAGAAAATCTAAATTTTCATTCTGTGTTTTCCAAGGTTCTTTCCCAAGAGCAATGCAAAGATGTGTGTGGGCATAGATGTGCAGGTACCTTCTGGGATTCTATTTAGGATATATATTAATATATATAGGTGGCCTGCATTGTATTTCTATCGCACAGTGGTTTCTAAGGTTCCATAAAGGAGTGAGGAGCTCTACAAAAATCAGGAGCAGAATCCTAATTCTGTCAAATTCACTTTACCTTCATTTGATTTTTTTTTTTACCTTTGAAAGTGGCAAATAGTTGCTTGCATTCAACTAAACACACACCATAAAAAAAAAAAGTTTCAAGCCACAAATTGAGCTCAACCAGTGAAAATTTCAATTTTTTTCTATGAAGAGGGAAATACAATGTTACCAACAAGGACCAACCTCTGTACTGTTTTATATTCTCTATCAAAGATATATGATGGAGGCATGAAAGCTCATTACAACTTTCAACTTTAAGTGTCTGAACTCATCCATGTTAAAAAACAAAACAAAACAGAAATTAGCCAGGCACGGTGGCCCATACTTGTAATCCCAGCACCCAGGAGACTGCGGCAGAAGAACTACAATAACACCAGCTAGGACTACTCAGAAGACCCTGCCTCAAAATGACCAAATAAAACTTGTAGTGACTGTAACCCCACCTTGTTATTTCACACTTTTAATATAACCAGGAAACTGAAGAGGGTAAGAATATAGTTTGACTTCAAATCTTAAATGTGGGTATGCTAAATTACTTAAATCCAGTCAGTATGTGTCAGACCGCATACACCAATTATATTTCTAAAATTCTTAGATTTCCCTTTCCTTCATCTGTAAATGTAAACAGGTACCACACAAAGCATTTACTGAACTGCTTGATTAAAAAAGGTACATGATTTAATTCTCTTCAGTATATTTATTTGCTGAATTTAACCTTTCTTAACTGTCTTTAAATGTAAATCCACTTTGTCAATTACCTTATTTTCATCTTTGGGCATGCAATCCAACCTTGTATCTTTCTCCCTAATTACGGCTGAAAATACTACTTTTCACCCTAGACCTCAAAATACATATTTAGCACCTTGTTCCCTAGCAATTTAAAAAACACTGCCTAGGGCTGGGTATGGTGCCCCAAGCCTGTACTCCCAGCAATCTATAGGCTGAAACAGGAGGAGCCAAAGTTCAAGACCAGGCTAAACTACACACTCTCTGTCTGAAAATGCCTGGGATTGACAGATATGGGTATGAAAAATATTTCAGGTTGTAACTATCTTCTGCAGTTAACTTTCATAAACTTGCTCTATGTAGAACTACACTCTTACAATTCCAAGGAACTTCCCCAGAGAAAGGATACATACTTACACTTATTTAACAGTGCTAAAACTACCCAACTGAATGATATCAGCTCATTCAAAAGACAGTATTTCAAAAACTAAGAACTGACAAAAAGACAGTTACAATAAAAACACAAATTTGATTATTCTCCAGCATCAGTAGAAAATAATGTCCTAGGTTACTATAAATAAGATTCATTTAAAAGAAAATGCCTTAAAAAATCAACTTCTCTCAATATTATTAGACATGCGTTTGAGGGTGGTTATCTACAAAAACAAAACTTTCCATTTGGCCCTTGTTCTACTTCTTGAATTGAGTATATTTTTTTTGTGCCTTCCTTTTCTTTCGTTAGCATTTTTCACCTTCATTGACTATTCCTCAAGTCCAGGATTTCTGGAGTTGAAATAGCCATACCATTTGATAGAAGTTTTCCTTTTCTTAACAGAGCTAACTATCAGAATGTAATTAAGACCCAAATGCCAAAAGTCTATTAGACTATTTTCTAATGTTTTATTCACCCTAAGCTTCCAATGGGGGGTGTGTGTGTATTGTGAATGATTCCATTTTGTACATATTACCTTTGGTTCTTGCCAAATTTTCTTAAGCATTCTGTGCCTCAATTACCACATCTGTGCAAATGGGGATAATAGTTTCTACACCTACCTTGTAGGATGGCTGTGACAAATGAATTGACATGACATATTACACAGCCCAATATGCAGTATATCTTTAAGAAATTGCTAATTATAAACAAACCAGTACATTATACTGTGTATCATTCATCTCTAGAACATGGTCCACAAAATTTCAGATAAGTGTATTTGAGGGATTTTTCATCCTGATCAAAGATGAAGCTGCAATCTACTTGGAGGCCAATAAGTACCTAAAGTTCTTTGTATTCCCAGGATCTGACATAGGCATGCATAAAGCATTTTTGAATTATAAACCACAAACATTTTTCAGGTTTATTTTCAAAATAAAATTTCATCACTACTTAGCATGGTCTATCTACTTAGACTCATTTGTACCTTTTTTCATCAAACTTTCCACCATACTTCCCCCACTCAATACTGTGTTCTTGGATTCTGGTCATTCAAACATCCCCATACCTTTGCACAGGTTGCTGCTTTTCTCTACTGGCCAAACTTTCATTTTCATTTCACTTCATTTTCATTTCACTGTGCCTTGCAAAAATGTCACCGGTCAGGGAGTTAGGGACCCCTTCCCTGGTATCCTGTACAGTGCCTGACACACAGCAGAAATGCTGTAAATGTTTACAGAACAAGTGGATGAATTAAATGCTCATATTATGTCTATTTTTATTAAAGCATTTATCTGCTTATTCTGTTCATTTCCATTTGCTTCCCCGTCTGTATCACAGGTTCCTAGAAAGTCAGAATCCAATTCACGTTTAAAAAAGTCCAGTGTCTAAGTCTGGTGTCTGGCACTAAATTAAATATGCCAGTTTAATAATAAAACTGGTAGGTTTTCCAACTCAACTTCCTGTCAGTTCCATGAATGTTTTCATAGCTACTACTGTATGCTCAAAAGCTTTAAAGAGGTGGAAATACAGAACCAGTATTAATGATGATCTTTTGTGACTATTTTGGAATAGAATCAAGACCAGGTTCATTTTTCTAATATGTGAACACATTAGAAAAATAAAGAGTGAGCAGACATTACTACAGATTCAATCAATTTTGATTTCTGGTTTACCGATACTTTAATTGTGCGAGAGCTGTGTTAAAGGACGTGGACTCCTAAAAATAATTAAAATTGGTTTCTAATCACCATTTGCTTAAAATATCTAGCACCCAGTACAACATGCAACGTCTACAATATGCAGTGTCATAAAGAGAATTAAAGAGTTTTTTAATTTTCTCTCACGTACAAGTCCATATCAAACACACATTTTAAAACTAAACGTTATCGAAGAACTACCTTAAAAAGGTTAAGTTCGAATTAAGGCATCTTTCCACTCTCTGAAGTACTCGCACCTTTTTTTATGGTTATTTTAAAGAGCCCCATCTGGGAAAGACGTGCCTTCAGGGTAACTCCAGGCACGCACACAAGTACAAAGAGGGCCGGTCGGTTCACGACTCGCAACACCGAGACGCAGATTCAAACTCAGCCCCGGCTATAATGGGCCTGAGGCCATTTTGAGGGAAAAAAACCGGGGGAAGGACCGGTCGAAACGATCCGGCATCCCGCCCAAGGAAGGCCTCTCGCCGGCGGACGCGGCCCAGCTGCTCGGACGGCCGGGGTTGGGGTCAAAGCGGCCGGACGCGGGAGGCCGCCCGCTCGAACCGCAAACGCCTGCCCTTCCCACGGCTCCCGGAGGCGCACACCAGTCCTCCTAAGCCGTGCCAGAACCTTCCGCACTCCTGTGCAGTCCCACGCCCGCGGGTGAGGGGAGCCGGCCAACTTCCGGGACGGGCGCTGATGCTCCGAAGCGGCGGGAGACTTAGGCCGTCTTCCGAGCGGCACGCGCTGCGGGCCCCACACCCAGCGCACAAGCCCGCATTCTACTTCCTAGCCGCTACCACCAACGTGGGGAAACGTGACTCCGCTCCCATGTCGGCCCGGAAGGGCACCTCGTTCCTCCTCCTCAGGCGCTAGGAGGAAGCGGCCTACAAGGCCGGCGGCCAATTACCGTGAGCTTTCGGGAGCCCGCCGCGCGGTCCCCACTTACCTGCCGGGCTCTCTGTAGTGCATCTTTGAAAGCATCGTTAACTCCTCCACCACCGCCGCCACCGCCACCACCACCGGCAGAGCCAGAGGAAGGTGGAGGCACTGTTGAATAGTCAGCCATGGCCGAATTATGGGAGCCGCTGCGGCTTCACGGGTCTCCTTCCAGCTAACTGCTAAGAAAGGAAGAAAATGGCGGCCGTCGAGGTTCTATCACATTCTTGTGCGACCATCGTGCCGTAAAGAGGCGGAGATTGAGAGAGGGAAATCCCGCGATGTTTCTGAGGCAACGCGTTGCTGGGGGGATGGGGCTGAGAAAGAAGGAGCGGTGGGAAGTTTCGCGAGAGTTGAGTTCAACTGCCCGCGAGAATAGGGTTGATCTTGGCGCGTCCTCTCCGCGCTTGGTTGGGGTGAGGCTGGGTAATAGTCCTTTTGCGCTTGAGGGCTTGAAGCCCGGGCGGCAACTGCGTTTGGCGTTGAGTTGCAGAAAGCTTGAAGAAAAAGGAGTGATTGTTTCTTACCGGTCGCGGTCTCGGGAAGGGTATTCTGCGCAGGCCTTTCTCTGTATCCATGGGGAAGGGCGGGACGCTGACGGGGTGACGACAGCGCGACTGTCGCGAGGGCGCCGCGGTCGGAGAAGCGCGCCGGCCACCGCGCGGGACGCTCCCGAAAACGTCCTCCCGGCCTAGTGGGAACCCGGCTGGTGTCCAGGGTAGTAAAGTGCCCCTGTATTTTACTTCTGCCCGATTATTTTAATTTTTAATCACAAGTGGGGATGGAGTTAGGCTAGCGGCGTCTTAGTTCTAAGTTTTTGTTTAAAATGTGGATGTGCTGGCTGTGCCAGTGTGACCGCCTATTGAAGACGCGATTGTTCGTCCAGCTCAGGCTGCGGAAGATATTGTGTGTCCCTCGCTAGCTTTAGTGATGTCCTTATGAGAAGCGCATCCTTTTCTTGGCCAAAGCTAACTAACTGTTCCTTAGTTTTCCTGTGCACCTGTGGGTTCTCAACTACAAGGGAGTGTTCTAAATTATCATCCCTAGACTAAGTGATTTTGTGTACGATTTCTGTTAATTACTGTGGTTATCGAATAATTACTCACTGAGCATTTTATGTAAATCTGGATTGGCAATAGTAGTTCCAGGAACAAGATTTAAGTGTACTACAGCGAGTCCACCGCCCCTCACCTTCTTTCCATGAACTTTCTAAACTCTGGCACTTTTGTCTTCCGTGAATTGTTCTAAAAAATGCTTCACCCGTTACCAGTCGTGAGACATGTTCCAGTCTTTCTATAAACTACAGTGTCCACTTGTTTTAAACCCAAAGTGAGATAGTAGTTCCAATGTTTGTAGATACAAATGAACCATGATTTTCTGTTAACCAGCTTAAATTACCTCTTTATAGCTCTGGCCTTTTTTTTTTTTTTTTGTATTCTTACATGTCCTTCTATGGAAATTGTATTTGGAAAAGCAGTCAGTATATCAGGCTATAGATTTAATTGTAGCAGTATTTAGAAACGTAAGTGTTGGTGGTAGTGCTAAATGGAAATTTTTCAGTTATATTTTTGAGAGTTTACCCAACAGATGGCATTTATTAACTAGCAGCTGATTTTTAAAAATGTTTTATTAGACTTCACTTTTCAGACTTTTGAGCAACGTAAATCACCACCTTGATAGAATTTACCACCAAACTTTTTAAGTATTGTACCTTACTTTAGATGTCTCTGAATATTGAAAGTAATGACTTGCATTTCTAGTTTTTTTGGTTGTTGGTGTATGTATTTATTTAATGCATTTGGTACAGGGTCTCACTACGCAGCATGGACTCTTAGTGGTCCCCCTGTTTCAGCTTCCCCAGCGCTGGGATCACAGGCATGTGTCACAACGCCTGGTCTAGGTGGTTGCCTCAGTGCGCCCAGCGGTGGGGCCAGGGATCCATCCAGTCCCTGCGCTTACTTAAGCAGGTGCTTAGTCCACTGAGCTATCTTGCTGGCCCTGTTGTCAGCTTTTGAAAAAAATTTTTTTGGTAGATTCCTCTGTAAGTATGGACATTCTGGGATGTTTTACTGCTGTCATTTTAATGTACTTAGCGGCATCCTTTCCTCTGCCTAGAGATCCCAACAGCGTCCCTGCACTTACTACTGTTCGTGACAGGTATCCTCAGTCATTGCACACAAGCTTTGGAGCGCAAAGTTGCCTCTCGTTGAGGTTTCTGGCACTGTCAGGAATAGCTATTCACCATATTGCCAGTACCTGTTCTGAGTTTCATGCCTTTTCACTCCACTGCTCCATCCTGAGATTAGATTACCAGCACTACACTCCTGGGCTGTTTTTAAACTAATACACATTTGTGTGACAGTGATTGCATGTCTTGTTGTGTTCTAGTTAATCTGCTACCCTTCTGTGTGTCTACAATCTACTTTAAAAAATTATGAGCCGGGGACAGTGGTACAGGCCTGAAATCTCAGCTTTTGGGATGAGGAGGCAGGAGCATAGCTGTAGGAGTTCGAGGCCAGCCTGAACTATATACATAGTCAGACTTTCTTTAAAAAACAACAACAAAAAAACCACACAAAAAATCACTCCAAACAATAAAATATTATGAAACAATATGGAAAAGTAGATAGTATAGGGCTGGAGAGATGGCTCTGTGGCATAGGCGTGTGTCTGGCAAGTGCAAGGTCCAGAGTTCCATTCCTGGTCCTGAAAAAAAAAAAAAAAAAAAGTATGTAGCATAAAGTTTTGAGTGACACCCATGTATCCACCCAAAGGAGTATGCTCCAAGGGATACACCATTGTCAGTACTTTTGAAGGCTGAAACTTCTCTTCCTGATGGCATTACAGTGCATCATACAAAAGCTTAGCAGTTAGTGTGAAAGCAAAGCAAATTTCGCTTTTGTATTTCCTGCTGCACGGTAAATTGTTTCCTACATGGGGAGGCAGATTGCTCAGTGGATTAAAGCACCTGTTAAGGCAGACATGGTTAGATCCTGGAGTGCCCCCGGGGCGCTAAGATGGTGATTGAGACAGTGTGGTGGTGCACACCTTTAGTGCCTGTAGCTCGCCTGTAATCCCAGCAGTTAAGAGGCTGAAAACAGAATCACTATGAGTCCAATCTGTGTAGTGAGGCCCTGTAGACCCTGTTCTAAATCCATTAAAAAAAATTGTGTCCTACAGTGGCCTATGGGCCCCACATGGCAGGCCACTGTTCTCTGTTATTCCACTCAATCTATTTGTCCACCTTGCTGTCCAAGGTCTTCTGCTGAGACTTCATGCTTGACCTTTCCTCTCTAGCATGTGCCGCAGATGACCTACTTTTATTCAGGCCTTGCTTCAGATGCTACTCCTTTAGGTCATTTTGCAGTCACTATCTGGTTGCCACGTTTTTTGATCCAGTTTATCTGAAATTACCTTATAGTCTATGTGTTTACTTTTTTATGTCTCCCATTAAAATGTGAACTAGAGAGCGGGAATTTCTCCATCCTTATCAGTCTCTACCACAGAGTCTTGGCACTGCAGGTATTTGTGAGTGAATAAATGTGAGTTTCTGTTTTCTTAAAGCTAGGACAAGTGGTCTAGTCTTTTGTCTCAGATTTCTCATCCACTTAGTAGTCGTAACTGCCTAGTCATCCTCCAATATAGCACCTCAAGCTCTTCAAAGTGAAAACGTCCTATGCAGATGGGAATTGGTACTGTTAATGTGGGTGGATCATCTGGTATTTCATGATCAGGAAAAGGTATAGTATACTTTAGTTATGTGCAGATAGTGAAACAAGATTCTGCAACATCAATTGAATTGTGGGAAAATAGTAACTAGTGGCTTCTTTTTTTGGCAGAACTGGGGATTGAACTCAGGCCCTTGCACTTGGCAGGGAAGTGCTTATTCCACTGAGCCATC
>NDGM011035346.1:0-10838 GCA_002564305.1 Octomys mimax
TAAAGCCATATTTATATGCTGAGCTGTAAAAGGCTCAAGTCAATAACTTCTGACATTGCCAGTCCTATTGATAACCCACTGCTATTATGAACTACTGGACTATACTGAATTATTTTGCTGAATTCACGCACCTACAATATTTAAATGGCAATGGATTACCCACCTCTGACCAAACTAAACAAAAAAAGGGGATATAAGTGAAGGACCATTTTGTATCTGTATATACAAAAGAGTTATGATAGATATACAGCTACATTCTCTTAATTCAGTGAGAAGAAAGATTTGTACCATTACTCTTTGGACAGGATATCATGTCTGCATGTTGTACTATGAATAAAATATTATGTAATGTATTAATTATTGAAACTGTCCTACTAATCAGTTTTGAAACTGTCTCGTTGCTGTTTCTCAATAAAATTAAAAGAAAGAAAAAGATTCAGAAAACCTGAAATAGCAGGAAATTCCTTAAAATGATAAACTCTTTATAGAGGAAGCCCTAATTAAGTATTATAGTAAATTGTAAAAACAAATCATTCTTTTTAAAAGCCACTAAAACAAGAATGCCCACTGTTGTCAGGCATAAGCAACACTGAAATGGAGATTAATCAGTGCTGGTAAGTTGAGATGAAATTGAACATTTACATAAAAAGAACTGAAATGTGTTATGTACATGTATAAATTCCCCACAATGAATATAAAGGATCATGTGCTGAAAACACGTACAAGGAAAAACAAAAAGACCACATTTGCATTTTTCACATGCTATGACTGCACTATCTATGTCTGAGAGAAAAGTCAAGAATCTCTGCAAAGACTTTAACCATTGAACAGATTAGAAAGATTGAGGAATACTATGATGTTAGCAAACAGAAACTATGACTTTAAAACAAAAAGATTAAATAGGAAGAACATACAACAAATGAAAAAATAAGGTAGCTAAGAACAAACCTAAAAAGTATATGCTTGTCTTTTTTCCACATGGTGCTAGGGATGGAACTCAGGGCCTTGCACATAGCAGGTCAGTGCTCTATAAATGAGCTACAATTTTATAAGAAATGTTATATGACATTCAAGAACTAAGCTAACAGATATTTTCTGGACTATTATACAGCCATTAAATGACTTTTTATTTATTTTTTATTTTTATTTTTGGTGGAACCGGGGATTGAACTCAGGCCGTTGCGCTTGCCAGGCAAGCACTTATTCCACTGAGCTGTCTCCCCAGCCCCTAACAGATACTTTATACTCATCAATAAAATGACTCAGTATTATAACAGACATTTCTTCCATGTTGATTTGTAAACTTAAATACAATGCTAAACAAAATTTTGCAGATTATATTTTTTTCTGTTGAACTTCATGAATAAAATCTAAAATTTAAGTGGAAGAGAAAGGTCTAAGAACTTTCATCTTTCGTGAAGAACATGGTGTGTTGACATGTTCAAATTGTATCATATCAGTGCCATTTTTAAAATATGGCAATTAAAGTAAATGGAAAAGAATCCCAAAAAGTAATCATAGTAGGAAAGTGATTTATGACTTAATAGGCATTTCAGACTGGAAAGAGATAATAAACTATTGAAAATGTTCTGGAACAAGGAAGTACTCTATGTGAAATTAGATCCCTATCTCATTCCATATACAAAAATTTTATTTGTATATAATTTCAAAGAGATTAAGGAACAAAATACAGAAAACAAAATTATAAAACTATTAGAAGAATTCTTTATGAGCTTAGGGTAGTCTGCAAATCAGGGCCTTTCAGTGATACAAACAACAAAAATAATGAGATAGTGCATAAAACCCTCCTATAAAGTCACAGAAAAAGACGACTGAGGTGAAAACTAGTCAAAGGCCACACCCAGCCATTTCACAAGAGAATAAAACAAAAGTAAAAAAGAAGAAAAATACAAAATCAATATCATAAGTAATTGTGGTAATGCAAATAAAAGCACAATGAGATCTACATTTTAATTTAATTCAATTTCTTGGTACTGGGGATAGAATGCCGGACCTTGCACTTGCAAGGCAGGCATTTATGCCACTAACCTATCTCCCTAGCCTGAGATGTAAATTACCAAATACCTGCCATATTGGTAAAAAGAAATTAAATCTAACAGTATGATGTGTTATAAGAAACGTGGAGCAGGGATTGGTGGTACCCGCCTGTAACACTAGCACTCATGAGGCTGAGGTGGAAGGATCACCATGAGCTCAAGGCCAGACTGGGCTACACAGTGAATTCAAGGCCAGCCCAAACTACATAGTAAGATCGTATAGCAAAAAAAAAAAAAAAAAATTCACACAATGTTGAACATAAAAGACGAAAACCCTCTTCCCAGAAGAGGACCATCATGGTTTATACCCAGCCCCAGGAGCCACCTGCTTTCTCAGATGGAGCTTCTCCAAGGTGATTGCATCACAGGTATGCATAACTGACTTGCTATCAAGAGGTGGGAAGAGCAGGCCAGTGAGCTGGAAGGGCCAGCTCCTCCCTGGCTCCTCCCTTCTCTCTCCACATCCGGTGCCCCTCCCTTGAACTGCCACCACCCAGGGCCTTTGGCCATGACTTCCTGCCTCAGAGCTGGCACACTACAGACTGAAAAAACATGAGCAAAAAAACCTACTACTTTTTAAAATTGAGGGTGTTAGGGACCTTGTCCCAGCAACAAGAAAAGGAACCAAGACATGAACCTTAATATTCTACTTAAAGAATGGCTTGAAACCACATACACAGTCAGACAAAATACAATGTACAGGACCAAGAAAGAAATGCCAAGTTCAGTACAACTATAGCTTTTAATCAAGGGGATACTGGGGAGCCCTCAAAGCCACCAGTGCTGTTCTCTGACTTAATGATGGCCTTGAGTATAAGGGTTTTTGTCTCTGTTGTGAATCCTCCTTTATGTATTACATAATCCACTAAATGTAATAGGAAAGTCAAGCTGACACCATATTTTAACACATTTTAATTATATATTTATGATCAACACCTACGGAAAAGGGCTGCAATTGCACGCTACTCTTCAATAACAACATAGTTGGTAGTACATAAGAAAAAACCCTCTTTCCAATAGGAAGTCTGATAATTATGATTTTTCTACAGCTATGGTCCATGTCACAAAAGCAAATTGAATGGTACAACAGTCTGCACTTGGTACAGTAGATATTTTTATGTCTCTTGAGACCTTTCCATCACCATCTTTTCTGTACTGATCCCAAATATGACAATAATCAAGTTTCACATGAACCAATAATTCAGGACATTTGTTTGTGGAATGCACATGATACAGATTTTATATATAGATCTCCCTTTACTGGAACAATACCCAATTTATTTATAATCTCTTTACTATATAACAGAATAGTACCTCAAAAACTGGGCTAGAATGTTACCTAAGGAAGCCAAAGGAAAGCCCTCGTAGCTGCTAGCCAGGAATCTGGCCACCAAGAGGGGTACTTTTTCCTAAGGACAAAGAGTACCTGTGCTCAATGTGGTTCTTGATAGGTTATGGCCCGAGTACAGACTGCTAAATTATCATGGCCCTGATCCAACACCGCGGAATCCCCAAAACAACAGCTTATCTTCCCAATGACCAATTCCTCCTCCTAGCCCACTCCAGTCCTGGATACAACTTCCTTTTCCCTTTCATGCCCACACAAGGGAGCCTGCAATCAGCTCCTTGTGTGTCACTGAACCTGCCCCTCAAACTCCGTCCCCAGCGAAAGACCATAGTCTCAGGCTCCCTGTCCCACCCAGGTCAGAGGATCTTTCTGTCTCCCTGCCCTCAATCCTCTCTGGGTGTGTTTAGAGTTAATAAAGGCTTTCACTCCCCCTATTTCTGCTTCTCTGCTGCACCACCACTACCACCACCACTGCTGCCATCACTGCTGCCTCTAAAACCTATCAGCTCTTGCTTTGTTTTCCCTCGCTTCATGCCTTGTGCATGATTTTAGCAGGAGAATGGTAGACTCCACTTCACTAAACAAAGCTTCCTAAAAAGAGCTCTTCCCATCACTACTCAGTAATGATCTTTCACTAAAGGCAGAAAAGCAAGCAAAAATCCATTCTATATCTCCTGGATGCACTGGAGCAGGAGGGAGATAAAACTGAACGGTGTCTCCTGATTTTAGCCCCGAGATACAGGAGCACTAGATGGAGACATAACCTCCTTTAAAAAGCTGTAAGACAAAGATAGCACAATGTGATTACATTTAAAGTATTAGAATTCCATTCACACATTTCTTCATCACAGGAGATCAAATAACTTCTTCAGAACATAAAGGACACCATCCTTAAAGGAATTCAATTGTGTCAACAGGACTGGTCTTAGTCCAAGTTGCTCCAAGTTTGCTCCAAGTTGTGCATGTTCAGGGACAGAAACAAATAACTAAGTCAATGTTATCACTTAACGCTCGCTACAAGAGAAAAAGTTGTTCAGGGCATAGAAGGTGACACAAAGTGAGAGATGGAGGTTTGGTGGCACAGAATGATAGACCACCCCAGACCACAGCATATAACTGCTGAATGGTGGCAAGTCTGTTAGTGGAACTTTTAACTTTTGGAGGTTAAAAATCCCAATATTTTAAAGAAGCTATAAAGGCGGCAGAATGTAACAATTGTGTCAACCCAAGGAGTTTAGAAGCTTAAGTAACTCTGTACCTCTATGTCCTGGGGTGTAGAAGACATGCCCTAGGGCTGCTGTTTATGGTGGAGAATGTTGAAATTGTTGACTCAATGTGTCAACTTGAGAAGTTTAACTAAGTGACCCAGCAGGGGACCAAGTTTCTCTTTGTAAAGGTCCTGGGCCTACATAAGAGATGATATAAGAGCTAAACTTGCCCAGGGAAGGGAGTGGGGAGAGGAGTAGGGAAGAGGTGGGGGATGGGAGTGGGTTGGGGTAGCCTACTTACAATATAAGGGAGGAAGAGAGCTTAGCTCTCTTTTGCTTTTGTTGCTTTTTCTTCTGCTACCTTGAACTGCTGCTCCTGTGCCCTGCTGCCCTGCCACCCTGCCTTGCAGCAGCCTAATTATGGACTGAAACCTCCATAAAACAGTGCACTAAGTAAACCTTTCCTTTCTTAAGTTTGGGTGTCAGATAATTTGTCTCAGCAATAAGAGAAAAGTAAAACACAGACAAGTTCTGAGTTAAAGTCAGCCTCATTCTCCTATGACCTAAAGGCAAAATCCCTGTACTGCTAACTGGTGTTCTAGTTGTCTAAACAAAATACAGAATCTAGGCAAGAATAGGCAGGATAGATAAACCAGTTCTATTTCATGGGAGTGAACACAGATAAAGCATCAGAAGCATTACATCCACAGACTAGAAAACCATGATAGACAAGTGGCCAGCAGAACTGCAGCTCCCACTAAGCGCTAAACTTTAAAGGATGTTTCAATCTGTTTCACTTTCATACAGACTATTAAAACTTCTTAAAACATTTAAATCATTTCTCCTTGATAACTGTCTAAACTAGAACACGCTTAGCAGCTCATGAGAGTATTCAGAATATTGTATATTTGCCCAACCTTGGCCTACACACTAGACACTATAGGTAAATTCAGAGCTCTGAGAATTTATGTGGCAATCTCAAGCACCTGAAAGCAAAGAAAACACTGCACATGTAGGACAGTGCCATGTAGTTCTTCACCCTCAGCCATTCTGAGTAAATAGGGTTATTAACAAGGGGTTCTTCTACTAGGGATGCTCTCAGAGTATATATGACTAAGAAACAATCCTGGAGATATGATTGATATGTATATAAGCTGAGCATTTCCCTAAAGAAATGGTCCACAGATTTCTAGAGCATTGATGATTTTGGGAAAGGACAAAGAGCCACTGTATTTAAAAATCCTTTCAAATCTATGCCATATAGATATCCCAGGAAGTAGCACATACGTTTCAGGGAAATATGAAGATTTAGTCTCAGGTCTAACATGATAAAATATCTTTCTAAATCACATTGCTAGGTTTCCTTGGACCTGCATCAACAAAATTGATGGAATCAATATTAATAGCAAGATATTTTACAAACATATGAATTTCTAGGGAAAAAAAAATCCAACTCATCTCTTACAAAGATACATCTCCTGCTTCTGTATGTTACAAGATATTTATCAAAAATGTAACATTAAAAACAAATGATTCATTTAGGGATTTTTTTGTGGTCAGATCAGCCTAACCTGGGGTCAGGGCTGGCATAGTATGTGGTGTTGGGATCAAACTATGGTCCCCAGCACACTTGTCTAAACTTGCCTAAGCAGGCACTTTAGACTTCTGAGCTATCTCACCGGACCACAAATGATTCATATTTAGCAAATTTCCTAGAAATTTTAGGAGAAATTTAAAGTATCATTACTGAGGAACAAACATGACTGTTAAAAAACTCTTTTAGCATTTTTTGTATTTCCTGGATTTAAATCCCTATGGATAGAATCAGACTGAACTGAAAAGTTAAACTAAATTCCATACAAGATGGACACCTAGGAATGAGTGAACTTTTGACTAGCAGACTTAAGGGTTAATTTTGGGTCAACTGCACTGTACTCTGGAGTACCCACAACAAAAGATGAAGGAAGAATGGGCCCCTTTTGTGTCCTGCCAGGAGCTGAGGGAAGACATCACAATTTCCTCCTTTGGACTGAGATTTATACCTTTAAGTGGTCCTCTGCCTTCTGAATTCTCACTGAGATTATAGAAATGGCCTAAATGGCCATTGGAAGATTCCCTAGGTCCACAGTTTAAAGATGGTGGACTATAGGACTTCTCTATATGAACACAGCCCTACAGCCATATGTTCCATGTTCCCATAATAAATATCCACACCTTTGTCTCTATCTGCATCTCCCATGGATTGTTTCCTGGAAAGTCTGGAGAATTCTGACTAATACATAGATTCATACTCTAAGAATAGGCCTTGGTTTTATACCAAAAGATGACTGCTGGCCCATACATTTATTAATGTATTGAATTTACTTAAAGCATTTAAGATAAGAATACATCCCCTTCTTAGACTTTTTGATTGTTTAGGGGAGAGAGCGCTCACTCACCTGCCACCTGTCTCTGAGATGTTACCTCAGAGACAGACCTTAGGTGCCATGTATGGCACCTAAGCTTCAGCACACAGCTCATAGTGGCTGTGTGACATGACATAGACAACACTGTGACTGGCTTCTCATGTTCAAGGGAGGAGTTGGATAGGACAGTGCTGTATACTATCATGCCATTGTTATTTAAATCCCTCCCTTCCTAGATGAGGGATCTCGACTTGAACATTTTATATCCCTGGCTGCCCACATTCCACAAGGCAGATAACCCTTGCAAGTATGTTGAGTGAATAAAACATTAACACAGTATATGGAGATCTTTATCTATTCAAAGAAGTTCCATGCACCATCATGGGAATCTACTATATGGCATACTTATTCTTCAGACTACTCAAAACTACAAAATTGAAAAGCAAGTAGCTGTTCTCTGATACGAAACAAGTAGTACTAGGTCTAGTCTGACTACGTGACTTTCTCCTTCCATTCATCACCGACAGGACCTCCTCTCCTTGTGCTGAGTGTGCGTGACACCAGGTTCCTTGTAAAAGAACTTGTAATTTAACTCTTCTCTGTAATGAATGTGGGCTAACTCAAATGTAAGGTTACAATTGAGCCAATAAATATTTCATTCTAGGGTGACGATAGTTCCTCCAAGGAGGCAAAGAAATGGTTAGTTGTTTAAAACCCAGGGAGGAGATACAGTTCAGTGGGAGAGTGTTTCCTTGGTATGCGTAATGCCCTGAGTTCCATTCCCAGCACTGAGAAAAATGACTTAAGATAAGATCCAGAGAAAAAAACTATAAGACTGATTACTACACTGACTGCATTCCTGACCAGTTTTCTTCCTTCCTTATCTAAGAAGCAGGCACTGGGTATGGTTATGGCCCCAAATAATCAAGAACTGACACTTTTTAAAAGGGTGGGTGTTAACCTTGCAAATAAACATCAGTACAAAAATCCTCTTAGTGGAAAATCTCTAGAACACAAATAACTTTGGTAGCTAATTATGTGGCTCACTTTTCATTCTGAAACAGGCTTTAAGTAAAAAACAAACTTAAGCCACATAAATTTCTTTTACATATACCATGAAAGCCAGGCCCTGCTCTTACTATATAAAACTTTTCCATCTCTCTCTTCAATTATAATATATAGCTTTACATTTTTCTTTGCTTTAATTTTTGTACCATTTCATCTGCTTTTCCTTTGATGCCACTTAATGAACTCTTCTCAAACCATTTCACTGCAATTTCAATCTTCTTTTCTTTGCCCTACTTAAACTGTTTTTCAGCATTTTTCACATAATATATTTCCCGTATTTGATTTTTTTTCCCATTTCTCTTCAGGAAGAGTCCCTATTCCAACAGTTTCAAGCCCATTTCATTTATGTCTCCTTTTAATCAAGAACAGTATACACACAATTTGGAATCTCTTCCTTGCAGTACCTGCTAAATTTGAGAAATTTTAGTTCAAGATGTTTTAAGTAATGTCAAAATGTAAAAATGGACTTACAACAAGTCAGTATTGTAAGGATTGTAAGCTAAACTTAAAAGGTAAAAACAAACAAGCAAACAAAACAAATTTAATAATTTAGCCATGAGCTTCATTGGCACTAACAATATTAAATACAAAAACAAGTGGACAGGTAGTATTGTTAACTTTTAAAATTGTTTGGGTAGTTGTCATATTTTATCATTGCTTTATAGTTAAAGAAAGGTTTTTTTACCTTTATTCTCTTCAGAGCAAGAAAGACAACAGTAGTGCATTTGTAGTTTATGTTTTTCTAAAAGAGACTCATTGAGGAGATGAGAGAAGATAAGAGCAGGAGCTCTTGGGATAGAAACTTGGGTCTCTGTCCTCATTTGGCTCCTTAGGAGCCCAGTGCTGTCCAGTAGGATGTGTCGACCCATCATCAATTTCCTCATCCATAAATCTCTTTCTCTCCTTCCTCCTGAGGAGCTGAGTTACACAAGGGGAAGTTCTTATACTGAGATGCTACATAAACATAAGTGATCACTGAGACCTCTGTGTGGCACAGCTTCAGGCTTACTAAAAAGACATCTGAACGTTATTCACAATAACTCAGCAACAACAACAGCCTACACCGCCACTGGTAGATTGATAAGTCAACATGGCGACAGAATGGTCCAAAAACAAAGCAAAAATCCATCTGTGAATTTGAGAGACTGACCAGCAGGAGAAATCTAACAATACCTTAAACAATTTGGGAAATATCAAAGTGAATAGTTTTTATCCACAATCTGAACATTTCAAAGGCTCAGAGGATCTACGACCACCATGTCTACCAGTGTCCAACTGTGGGACTCACTTTGATCCCACTTCTCTCACAGAGAAACCTAAGGTTGCACATCACCGCTTTCCTGTCACACAGCCCAGGCTTACCTCCTCTCTGGAGGACACTGGATGGTCTCACTAACCTGCATCCCCTATTTTCCAAATCAATTCTATACCCAAAGAAGATTGCCTTCACTTTTATTTTTCAGTTTTTAAGGTGCTTGGCACTGGACCCAGGGCCTCACACGTTAGGAAAGTGCTCTAACTCACTTGAGTTACGCTCTCAACACTGTGTTTTAAATGTTTATGGTCTCTTGGCTTATAAGAAGAATGGACAAATAAATATGATATGATACCCAGTAGAGTATTGTTAACCCTGATAAAAGGAAATTCTGTCACATGTAATGACATGGATGAGCCTGGAGGAGACCAAATTGAGTGGAATAAGCCAAAAGCAGATAATTAACATATGATACCACTTACATGAGGTATCTAATTTAGTCATCAAAATCATGAAAAGAGAAAGAACGTGGTCATTAGGCAAGGAAATGAGGACCTATTCAGATGGGTACAGAGCTTCTGTTTCCCAGGATGATAGTGTTCTATCCATCTAGTCTCCACTACTGAACTGCATGCTCAAAATCATTCAGAGGCACTTTCGTGTAGTTATTTTAGCATAAACTAAGAATTAAGAGAGATTTAAAAGAAATTAATCCAAAATAGCAGCATTTGGTTATCAAACGCCCTGCTTACCTTACAGAAATGCATCACTGGTTAGCGAAGGCGGTGCCCCCGCCAAGGCAGTCATAGGGCGTTGGCGTGACATCTACTGTCCACATCTCCCTCGCAGCTTCCTTCACCCCCTGGTCCCGCAGGCCACCTGCTTGCCATTCCTGCTGTATCTGCCTCACAGCCTAAACCTAACGCTGCTCATATTACTCAGGCCACGGACACACATTTCCGTGCTGCCACTATTCCATGAGCTTGTTGAGGGAAAAGTGCGTCTCAGGTTGCCGCTTCTCTAACGCCTACCTGGTAGCACAAGAACACTCATTGGTTAGCTGAATAACTTCTGCTCCATCACAGCTTCAATAGTTTATTTAGCTGTCAGAAGGCAAAAATGCAGAACAAATAGAAGTGGACTATTTTAAATTCCACGTAAAGTGTTTGTGTCGTTCCCTGTTCATATCCGGAAATGAAAAGGGAAAAGAAGAATCATGTATTTATAGCTATGTTTACAGTGATACAACAAAGATTTTTCAGTTACAGCTCTGAGAGAGAGAGCGAGAGAGAGAGAGAGAGAGAGAGAGAGAGAGAGCAAGAGAGTAAGAGCGAGAGAGAACAAGAGAGGTTTTATTTATTTTATTTTATTGAGAAACAAATGGCAACGAGTTTCAAAACTGATTAATAAGACAGTTTCAATAATTAATACATCATACATTGTTATCTTCTTAGTGGTTATTCATAGTACAAGATGCAGACAGAATATCCTGTCCAA
>NDGM011035374.1:0-10111 GCA_002564305.1 Octomys mimax
ATATATATATATATATATATATATATATATATATATATATATATATGAAATGATTGACCCGAAGTCATTCTGTTAGCTGAGCCAAAGTAAGCCCCAATTCTCTGGCCCACAAATCTCTTCTCCCTTCCCCGACTCCCTTACCTTCAGCTCTTAGAACCCCTGATGAGTCAGTCAGTCACCCACATAGTGAGCCAAGGACCTTCACCCTGAAGTCTGCTCCTAAGTCACCCCTGATGAGGTGAAATGCAGGCACTTGTACTGCACACTCTGGTCGCACGTGTTCTGTAGATTTCTTGGAAGATTCAGAGAATTCATGGAGCCAGGGCTTGAGAAAGGTGAGCTCTCTGAACTTCCTGGTGGAGCAGCCAGCCTCAGGTCTATTATTAGCCATGGAGGCAGTGGAAGTGAAGGTTCGATTTCCCTTCGGCTGCACAGTGCCCTGGACCCCAGAGCCACCTCCCAGCGAGCCCCTCCTGGGAGGCTCCAGACAGAGTGAGGCCCTGTGGGCCACAGAAGGAGCCTCACACACCATCTCCTCACCTCCCAGGCATGTTTCCTGACCCAGTATTTCTACCTGAGAACCCAAGCCTGCATGACATATACATATATGTCACCTGCTGGCTGCCAACCTGAAACAAAGCAGTCAGTTTGGGGAACATCCCCACATGCACAGGGTGACCAGGGAAGGGGACACAAGGGTCCTCTTTGCCTTTTCAAACTGAAGTCCTGGGATGAGAGCCCACTAAGGCCCACAGGGTACACCTACGTGTGTCTCTGCATACTGAAGTCAAAAGCATCTCTGATATTTCTTTCAGCTCGCAATGAACAAGAGGAACAAGAGGAGAAAAGAGAGATCAAGAGGCGGTTAACTCGGAAGGTAAGGAGGTTCTCCATGCAGAGGGCTGGAGCGGGAGAGGGTGGGCTGCTTGCCACAACTTTGCCTCCGGTGGCCTGGAAGCCACATGGCCCATTGGCTCCCTACTGCGGGTGTCAGGGTGCATCGCTTTGTAACCTTTGGGATTTCTCCAGGTGAACGGTCCCTGGGGACCAGGGCCCAACGTGGCATCCTGCCCCTTGGTCCTTTTGGCTAGGGACATTGAGTCCAGCTTGATTTATAACACCCACCAGCCTCCAAACAACTTTCTGTGTGTTGCATTATATTTTCAGCTACACTAAAAATATTTTGTTTTTAAAAATTCATTAAAGAGGTTGGGAAGTGCGTGTTCTCAGCAGCACAGCGCAAGCTGCAGGCTCGGCAAACTGGGTTCAATCCCCAGCACACAAAAAATTATTATAGCCCCATCAGCCCATCCAAAGTTCATTAGCAAAATAGTAATTTAAATACAGCTTGTCAATTTGCTGTGATCTGGGGAAATGTAGATTTTCTTTGCTTCCCAATATGATGTCTTACCTGTTAATATTTTAAAACTATTTGGCTTACTTATGTTAAATCTATTGTGAATTATTGAACTAAGAAAATGCCGAAGTACAGATGACATTAATGCAGATGTTTTTAAACTGCTCAGATAACAGTTATGAAAGCTGGAAGTTTCACATATTTTAACCCAAAATTAGATGGCTTAGCAACGCAGCATAGACCCCGAGACCTCACACTACATGGGTAGCCTCTTGAATAATAAATTTGAGGCTATTCCTGGGTGATATTGAAAAGTTTAATTAATTGATGACACAAAAATGACATTATCTTCTACCTAACGTGTTTTCAGTCAACCTCCTACTGTGATCAACTTGAGAAAAGATACTCAATTCTTAAAGACAGTGAAGAAACCTATTAGAAAAAGGTTTGTTAGTAGATTTGTTTTCTTAGAAATGTTATGCAAAGGGAGGAAATCGGTGGTCCTAAAATATCATACAGACTACTAAAGGGATGATTTTTGTCTCTCAACACACCCTAAATGTGACCTGAACCATCAGGTGACTGGGAGGTATCACCCTGGGGGACACTAGGATAAGAACTAAGTGACCTCATCTTAGCCAGTGGCTCTTACCGCAATCAAGATTTGTCTCTCTACAACCTAAGACCATCCAGGCTTCAGACACAAAGGGCATTTTTCTAAGACTAGGGGGCTGGGGAGATGGCTCAGTAGAATAAGCACTTCCCTGGCAAGCACAAGGGCCTGAGTTCAATCCCCAGTTCCACCAAAAATAAGAAAAGAAAAGATTCTAAGACGAAGCAGTGAGAAGGGCAGGAGAAAAATATTCACTTGTTCTGAGTGTGCCCTTGAATGATGGGCATGGAGAAAGAGGCCAGCAATCGCCCCTCATTTCTGGCTCAGAAAGGTCTAGACATTCTTAAAGATGGTTAAATTTTTCATCAAGTTCATGGAGTTAACGGCTGGACTGCACCAAGTCTCCAGAACTCCAAGGCTGCTCATTCATAATCATGGAAATTACCTAGACCTATATTCAGTTCTTATCTGTTAAAGAAAGATCATATGATCTTGCAGAGAGAAACCTGATACATTGCATAATGTGGTAGTGGAAAAGGGAGTCCCTTCCCATGCCTACTTCCCTGAGGCTAGGTCACAGGACGGACTGTTCCCCTCACATAGCTCCTGGCTCTTGCAGGTGTCCGAGACAAGAGAATTTCCTGTCTACCCCTGGTTTCCTCTTCTTCCTACTCACCCCCGGAAAAATGGCCTTGTAATCCTAGTATTTGTCCTTCCCAGGCACTGGCTGCACGAGTTCAGAATAGAGAGCCAGAGCATGGAAAAACTGTAGGGAAAAGACTAGAAAATGGGGAGCAGCTTCCCCATCTGTTTTGGGCCTGGAGATGGGGCGCCTGGCAGCATGTAGTGATCAGTACTGCAGCTTGGCCGCAGGCAAGTTCTTTTCTCTTGAGCCTCTATCACACCAAGACCAGATGCCAGGCATGGTGGCTGCTTTTCATTTACTTCCCCTCAGCCCAAAAATTTCCTCAATAAATTTCTATTTAATCTTAATGTACTAGTGAGAAAAATAAAACTCAGTGGCTGACGCTGATAGCAACAGACCAGTCATTTTTGTCAGCCAAATTGAAAATAACCTAAAAATTACATGCTAAAAAAAAAGTGCTTATCTTCCTGTCCAAAAAAAGAAATGATAGCTAAATGGATGGCTGTATGCATGCATGCAGGCAGGCAGGCATGGATAAAAGGAAAGAAGAGGAAAGAAAGAAGGAAAGAAATGCACCAAGGGGTCAGGTCATTATTTATTTATTTATTTATTTATTTATTTATTTTAGCTCTTGTTTGCCCATAATATTGCTGCCCTAGATTGATACAAGTGCTATCAACCACTATCCCCACTTCTTCTAGTTCATTGTCCTCAGAAAACCTGACTTTGGCCCCAAAGATGATTTCCTCAGCATCTGAGGAAGAGCCTCGGGTTGTGGGTACCCAAGGCAGCCACCAGGTCCAAGTTCTAAGCTGTGTGTGGTCAGGAGACAAGCCTGTCCACATGGAGGAGGAATCTAGCTGCTGATCACTAGTGCCATGGTCCACACTCAACCTGAGACCTCACAGGCAGCAGGAGGGTCTGTCCTGGCTCACTTCCTTCCTGCATATGGGCATGGGACCTCACTGACCTGGGGCAGTGGTGTCAGAGGCCCCATAGAATTCAGGTACAAGTAGATGTCCCTGCCCTTTCAGAGCTTACATTGAGTTTTCTGCTACTACCAGACTGCCGTAGATAAGCTGTTGGTACCATCCAGATCACAGTTTCCAGGGCGACAAATACAAAAGTCAGGCTTAGCGACTTTTTCGAATCATTGTGTACATACAAAAGAATATGGTTTGCCCAACAGCCTGGGTCAACCCTGCTAGCCCTAAGGAAAAAAAAAAACTGGAAATTTTGAATAGGAACCTGTGTATCTGGAGTAAAAATGACAAATATTCAGGTCAATATTCAGTGTTTTGATATCTCTTAATTATAATGCAAACTTTCCCTGTACCCACATTTCAGTGTCAGGATGGCTACCATTTTGTTTACAACTACCACTAAGGCCATAAAGCCTTACAAATCTGTGCTTTTCTGTAACACACCATCACTGAGGTCAAAACTATCTGCCCTGAGAAACTCATGGCTACCTCAGCAGAGAGTAGAGCCATGTAGAGGAGTAGCTACATGGAGTCTAGGCAAGTGGGCAGCTCCACAACCACTTGGCCTCTGGTTCCTGGAACTCCCCACCAATGGCCAAAAGGGACCTACTGGCCTGTCCCACTCCTGTCCTGCTCCAGTGCCCAGAAGTCCCTGTCACAGCTCGGATGGCATCAGCCATTCATCTGCTCTGCCAGTGTGGCGGCAAGGTGACACCTTCCAGCCCCAGCCCAGGGTGACAGGCAGCACCGCAGTCATGGTGGCTTGACCTCCATGTGTTTTGTAGGTGTGAACACCAAGACTGACGGGCTCTTGGATTCCACCTTCCATTCATACCATTAAGCATAGTCTGGGGCTTGGAGGAACAACTGTCCTTAAACAACATTGGTCGAACAGGAATTGACAGCATCCTAAACCTGTGGCAAGAAGAGATCACAGACTTAGCAGCTTTGTGTTGTCAAAGGACAGAGCAAAGGTGCTGGGGTGAGGGGTGTTGGGAGATAGCTGAGCAAGGATCGTCTCAGGCCTCATTCCTGCAGCCAGTCCTTCATCACACCAGCCAGAGGCCCAGCCCTATGTGCCTTGGCGTGAACGTGGCCTTGTTCTGCATTCTCTTGGCCCTGTGCTTATTAGCCAACATTACAATTGACCTCCTGGAGGAGACCATTAGTAATGTTTGCTCTGAAAATTCATAACCCATTCCCATCCCTGCATACCTTGGAGATTGCATGCTGTTTGTACTTAGTTTTTTATGTGTATAAAACATGAGCACATGCACACACAAGTACATGTAATGTGCATTACAAGCCCACCTTGCAGAGAGTACTAAATTGAGAGACACAGGAGCAGACTCATAAATCCAGAGTGAGATAATTTTCCCGTAAGGCACCTGCCATCTGCTGCGGGAAGGACAGGCACCACAGCCACAGAGCAGAACAATCTTCTCAGGAAGATCCAGAACCAGCAGAGCTGTGCACAGAGACAGGCTGCAATGAGCCTAGGTGGATAATAAAGCTGGGAGCTGGAAGCCCCACAGGCCCTCCCCTGCACGCTGTGTGACGTGTCGGCTTCCCCTCTGGACCTCATTTACGATGGACGGGGCCTCGTGGTCCAGACTCCTCTGGCTGACTGGGTCCCCTCTGTTCCCCACTGCAGCTCAGCCAGAGGCCCACGGTGGAAGAACTCCGGGAAAGGAAGATCCTCATCCGCTTCAGTGACTATGTGGAGGTGGCTGATGCTCAGGACTATGACCGCAGGGCAGACAAGCCGTGGACCCGCCTCACCGCTGCTGACAAAGTAAGCAGAGAGGGCAAGGAGCAGGCAGGACCTGGTGGGCATCTCGGGGAGCCAGAAGGAGGTCAGCAGCTGGCCCTTAGCTGCCAGCCCCATGGTGCGACCCTCTGCCCTGGGTTCCTATAGTGCTGCTTCCTCAGCACCTGTCCCAGGACTCCAGAGAGCCTGCAGCGAGGTCCCAAGCACAGGACAGAAAGGCACACTGTGTCTGACATACAGAAGGGAGGACAGTGGTTTAGCCCATTTTCTGTTACTATAACAGAATACCTGAGGCTGTATAATTCTACAAGGAAAGAAATCAATGTGTTCTCATAGCCCTGGAGGTGGGAAATCCAAGATCAAGAGATCTGGGGGCTGGGGTGATAGCCCAGTGATCTAAGCACCTGCCTGGCAAGCGTAGGGATCTAGGTTTCATTCCTGGCACCACGCGCCGCACTGGCCCCAGAACCCCAGGCACACCATACCAGCCACTGAAACCAGGCATTGTGGTACCCAGCACTGTAATCCTAGTGCTGAGGAGGCCGAGACAGGAGGATTACTATGAGTCTGAGCTGCATAGTGAGACCCTATACCAAATAAATATATAAACAAAAGATTTTTAGGACTGGCAAGATAGCTCAGCAGACTAAGCGCTTGCTTAGGCAAGTACAGGGACCAGGGTTAGATCCCTGGTACCACATGCCATGCCAGCCCCTCCCCCCAGGCACGCCAAGCTGGCGAAGGAGTCCTGGCATGGGGGCACATACCTGTAATCCCAGCACTAGGGAGGCTGAATCACTGTGAAGATCACTACGAGTCTGAGCTGCATAGTGAGACCCTGCACCAAAAAAAAAAAAAAATTTTTTTAAAGAGTAATATCTAGTGGGACCTTGTGCTACTTGCTAAGATGGTGGAAGTCCAGAGGAGAAGATAGAGCATGCCAGAGAGAAAATACCAGGGTAGCCTTCCTTGTGACAGCCCCTTTCTCTGGGACTAACTGAGTCCCTGAGAAAGGATTAAGTCCTCCTAGTGACCTCATCGTCTCTGGAAGCTCCCACCCTCTCTCAGTACCACTGCACTTGGAATTTAAGCTCCAACACACACACTTGTCGGGAACACATCTAAACCGTAGCAGGGAGGCTGTGCCCAGAGGAGGGCAGGGCTGTGCGAGGCCCAGGACTACCCAAGAGCGCAGGACTCCAGACCTGTCCCCGACCTTCCGTGTTCAGGGCCTGGGCCTCCTTGAAAAGCAACAGAAGCTAAACTTGTATCTGCCTCACTGCCTCCAACCCTCACCAACTCCTCTGAGGGGGGAAACCTTAGAAAGTGCCAAAGGGCACTTCAGGTGAAGGAAAGAATTCATCCCACCTGTTGTATAGCTTTGTGGAAGAAAGATACATTATTCCGTGTACAGTGAAAGGGGACCCCCTCTGTCCCTTCCTGGGCATGCTCACGGCTCTTCTTCTCCCCTAGGCTGCCATTAGGAAGGAGCTGAACGAGTTTAAAAGCACTGAAATGGAAGTTCATGAATTGAGCAGGCACTTAACAAGGTTGGTGTTTGGGGGTTTTGTTTGTTTGTTTGCCCCTAAATTGTAGTATTTACTTCCAACCAAACCTCTCTCGTATCTGTTTCCGAGTCCTAAGTGGTTTGGTGCATGCAGGGGAGAGGACAGGCAAGAATGGGGAACGCGAGCTCCACGCTGACGTTGCTAAGATAGGGCAGGGAGCGTGGAGGCCCTGGCCACGAAACCAGCTGGTGCCAGCCCAAGGCGAGTTTTTGCAAAACTGCAAGCTAAGAAAAAAAGATTATTACCAGTTTACACGCTCTCCGCAGAGGTCACACCTGGGCAAAATAGAGTCTACCGGGCACTTCCAAAGCGAGTGCCCTCCTATTTTTCTGTGTCATTCTGCACAACACTCGCGTCTGAGATCATGTGGGACAACTGAGGCACAGAAGAAGTAAGGAGCCTGCATAAGTTCACAAGGCTACTTAGTGACAAGGCCACTGTCATAATTCTAATTCCCCTCCTTCGATGTACACTTAGAGGAACGGGACTTAGCAAGTATTCAGTAGCTGGACTCAGAGACAGGCCACCCTGCCCACACTGAGGAGCCCGCTGTCAGCGGGGACTGGGTCCCCTAGGGCTGCAGACTGCACTGTAGCCACAGCAGAGATGGGTTTCGGGGAGCTCACCGAGGCTCACAGGCCCACACCTTCCACAGTGCCTGCGCCTGACTGAGCTCTTTATGTCCCCAGGTTTCACCGACCCTAGCAGTGGGGGTCCTCCCGAGCGCTCTGCTGGCTTCAAAACATAAGTCTGTAAGAACCATAAGTGCTGGCATTTATTCACTTCCCCATTCCGGTGTAAATCTTCTGAACTGCCTTTTTTTTAAAAAAAAAAAAAAAAGAAGAAGACAAATAAAAGGAAACACAATCAGGATTCTATGGGCAAAGACGTGATGGCGACCGGCCGGCAGCAGAGCTGCGGCCCCACTTCCAGTCAGGACGCGCAGGCGCTCTCCACGGCCTGGCTGAAGACCTCCGGAGGGGGCGGGGCCCTCGTGCTCGCCTTCCAGGCCCCGCAGACGCTGCCTTCGTCTAGTCTCCTGCACACCCCTTTCTCGTGCACGCGGGACTGTCACCTGGGAGTGGCCGTGCAGAGCCTGAGATCTAGTCGGTCTTCTGAACGTGGCACCAGCTCCAAGGCCGCATCTGGTTTGGGGATCCCCAAGGAAGAGTGCTGATCCCAGCATCATCCACACAGAGGATGAGAAGAGGGGCGCTCCTCTGGGGGAGGCTGTGACCACTGGTCCCACATATGGGTACCTGTGGCAGGCTGGCTCTGGGTGGCCCCGTCCCCTCCGCCAAGACTAAGTTGCTTTCCAGGAGGCTGCGGTTCCCCGAGGGAGAACTGTCGCCTTAGTGCACATTCATTAACTCATGCCTGTTCAGAAAGCCCAGTGTCAGGGGTGACAGGAATGTCCCTGCTAAGGAACTCCCCTGGTGTTTGTGCATAAGAGCACGAGGACTTTGCAAGGGACAGAAGGTCCGGGGCCAGAAACTCTGCTTGGCTTACATTTTTAATCTTCCTGGGTACCTCCAGGCCAGAGGTTGTGTGGCTTGGAAATTAGTGACTTCAGGGTATAGGGCCAGGGTTTGGTGGCCAGATACCATTCCTGGGAGACTGGCCGTCCTAGTCCTGGGGCCTGGCCCTCCAGCACCACTCGGTGGCCTTCCACTGTCCTTTCTTTGCACTGAGAGTTTCTATGGAGAAGCCCAGAGTTCAGTGTGTGCCCAATGGGGCAGACGCCAGACACGCCCCCCCAGCCTTCCCTCTGCACCTACCCTGGGAGAGTCTTTCCCCTCTCCTGGTGAAGCTGGGTAATCAGAGATGTGGCGCCACCTTTCCTGAGCCTTGGGGCCCCGGGAAAGCAGTGCTCTGTTGACAGAGATGCTGGGGGTCAGGGTGCAATGGGGGAAGGATACCCCAAACCCTAATGGGTACCCCCGTTGGCCTGCTACAGGGTTTGTTTTCCTCCCTGGCCTGCCTCTCAGCTCTCAGGGCAGGGCTCTGCCTGGGCTCCTTTGCTGGTTCCTGTGTCACCAAGTCTTTCTGGGGAATGACTCACTCTCCACCACACACGCCCAGCTGATGCCAGCCTGGCCATGCCAGAGTCAAGTCCCCTCCCCAAGCCCCGTGGGAGCCAGGTTCCCTTAGGACATGGCACCCGGTGAGGAGTGCTGGAATTCTCTGACGACTCCGTGGCAGCATTAACCCAGGCGCCTGGGGCATCTGGAGATAGCCCAGGCAGCTCTTGAGACAGTGCCCCCCACCGCTGTCGCCTGCCTCCTAAGGTCCAGAGCAAGCTGGCCTCCCCCAGCTCCAGGAGGACACCATCACTAGCTCTTTTTTTCCCCTGTGTTGTTTTTTTGGGTTGTGAATCTGAATGGTTCCTGCAGTCTGAGAGGTCTATTCAGGGAAAACACAGTCGGGATTTTAGCGTGGCTGTGAATGCAGTCTTCCCAAAAGGGTTGCTGACGTTTGAATGTGCGAACGGTAGGACAGAGGATGTGTGCTCATGTGTGGAGCTTTGCTGGGGCAGGCTCGTGTGCCTGTTCCAGACTGAGGTGTCTGCCTGGCCTGACCACAGCTGAGCAGCAGCCAGCACCTGGAGTTCTGGTGGGACGGCCGTGACAGCCAGGCTTTCCCTGGCCAGGAATGAGTCCTAAGGGAACTTGTTCCTTAGAGGTCACCTGGGCTTCTCCCCAGCTGGCTGTGGTTCTGGGCCCTTGGATTCCCTGGGCATAGAAGGCCCCAAGGGACCTCCCTACAGGCAGCCACCAGCCCATCATGTGCCCCACGAGCCCTGGGCTTGCAGCCCCCTGTGCACAAAGAGATGGAGGGCACTATCTGCTTCTCTTCCTGCAGGGCATCCTTCTCAGAAGTCACCACTCAGCTAGGGGTATGCCTCCCACAGCCAGGGAGGTTGCCTGCCTTCCGGACTGGCAGTGGTTAGGCAGTTCTTCCAATGCTTCAGCACCCACTGTGGCCTGCGGGGTGGGACCTCTGCTGTCTCTTTCTTAAAACCTTGAGGGCTCAAGAAAGATCTCTCACATTCTTTTTTTGCCACAGTGTTGTGACAACAGAGATAACTTGTGTTATGTTCTAAAATGACACACTGACATTAATTAGGGGGTTAAAAAAATAGATGGGATTAAAATGCATCCTTTTTTTTTAAA